>OX422140.1:149928995-150106814 GCA_949129095.1 Volucella bombylans | reverse complement strand
AAGAGGCAGGGCAGATTCTGCTCTGGTCTCATACAATATATTCGATAACGAGTGGAATGAAATTAAAAGAATTCTCTCGCTCCACTACGCCGACAAGAGGGATATCCTTACCCTCGAACACCAACTTAATCAGTTCACACAGGGTGGCTCAAGAGTTGATGATTTCTACGCCACAGTGAACCATCAATTCTCCTTGATCATCAATAAGATCAGGGCTGAGACGTACTCTACCGAAACAATGAATGCTTTGGTGGAAATCTACAGAAACCGTGCACTGGACGTATTCATTCGTGGGCTTAATGGGGATCTTTCAAGACTTCTCATTATTCAGAAGCCAAGAACCTTGCCTGAAGCATACTCCGCCTGCTTGGAGATGCAAAATCTTAACTTTAGAAATAATTCTCTAAATGTCAAGGCACCCAATATGATATCTTCCCCTGTAAACTACGACTTTAGAGGTAGCTCGGGATCTCATCACAACCCTGGTAACACCAACAAGTCATTCCCTCCAAGAGATAACGCTGCTCACAATTTACATCATCCACGGAGGTCAAGTTTTCAGCAACAGCATCCACCCCAAAGGCCGACAGGACCAAAACCTCCGGCAAAAATGGAAGTGGACAATTCAACCCAACTTAGGAGGCAAGACTACATGAATTTGCCGAAAACAGTTAAGAGGGAATCGAGATCCGATAACTACCCTCGAAAGCAGCAGCGTCTAAACCACGTGGTATCCACAGATCCAGAGAACACCACGGGTCGGGAAAATCAGAAATAGAATCCGTTGAACTCCCCAATGAAGAACCTAGGGAAGAAAATTTTATGGAAGGCGCCTCGTTTCCAGCGTACCATATATAGAATATGTAACGCGGGACGGGGACATACCAAACACTGGGGCGAATAAGAACTTCATCAAACAAAATTTAATTCCATGTGCCAGACCCGTCAAAATCCCATTTCAAGTCAATAGTCCTGCCAGAAATATACTAGTTAAAAACAAAATCTGTGGAAAGTTCTTTAAGTACTTAGGCTGCGATCTCGAGATAACATTTTTCGTCCTCCCAAATTTGAATTCGTTCGATGGTATAATAGAAAACGATACTCTGAAGCAGCTGAAGCTGTTATGGACAGAGAAAAAAATATGCTTACCATTGAATCGAATAAAATCATCCCTCTCAAAAACCATGCTTCTGTTGAATTAATTAGTCAAATGCTTACCTTGGGCGAAAATGTTTCTATTCTATTAAGGTGTAGATTAGGAGACCTTTACATGAAGTTCGAAATTCTTTTCGGTCCAGTAGGGAACGTGAAAGTAGAAACCAACATACGAGCGGAAATTCGTACATCCACCAACGAACCAATTTACTCCAAAAGTTATCCTTACCCCGCTTGTATGAGGGAACAGGTCGAAGGACAGGTAAATGAACTTCTGTCAGAAAACATCATCCGTCCATCTAACAGTCCATATAATTCACGTATATGGGTTGTTCCTAAAAAGCCGAAGCCAAACGGAGAAAAGCAGTACAGAATTATCATCGATTACAAACGTCTAAACGCTGTAACAATTCCTGATACATACCCTATCCCTGATATTAACGGCACACTTGCCAGTCTAGGTGATGCTCGATTCTTCACAACGCTTGACCTGACCTCAGGGTTCCATCAGATCCTCATGAAAGAAAAGGACATTCCCAAAACAGCCTTCTCAACAATGAATAGGAAGTACGAATGTCTAAGACTTCAGTTCGGCCTCAAGAATGCTCCAGCAATCTTTCAGCGCATGATAGATGATGTGCTTAAGGAGTTGATAGGTAAGATATGCTATGTCTATATAGATTACATAATTATTTTTAGTAAATCAGAAGAAGATCATCTAAGAGACATCGAGATTGTCTTTTCCAAAATTAGCGAAGCCGGATTGAAAATCAACCTGGAAAAAACTAACTTCTTGGCCACTAGCGTCGAATTTCTTGGCTACCTTGTTACTCCTGATTGTATCCTCCCAGACTTTCGAAAAAATTCTTCCACCGACAAACTTAAAAGAACTGAAAAGCTTCCTCGGGTTAACTTCCTACTACAGGAAATTTATCGGTGATTATGCTAGATTAGCCAAACCATTGACGAATATAACTCGAGGGGAATTTGCACAAGTTGGAGCTAACCATCCAAAAATGTCCCAATCTCTCTCAATGAAGATGCAATTAAGGCTTTTGAAACCTTGAAGGAGCTATTCACTTCTGCAGAAGTACTGGCATTTCCGGACTTCGAGAAAAGCTTCAATTTGACTACAGATGCTTCAAATTTTGCAATCAGTGCTGTGCTGTCTCAAGGTGAGCATGGCAAGGAGAGGCCAGTCGCGTATATATCTCGCGCTCTGAATAGAAGAATAGAACAGAGAAAATTACACAACCAATGAGAAGGATATGCTTGCAGTAGTCTGGGCTCTGGATAATTTGAGAAATTATCTGTATGGAGCAAAGAAGATTAAGATTTACACCGACCACCAGACCTTGAGATTCGCACTGATTAATAGAAACCACAATGCGAAACGAGCTGCAAGAAGCATTCTCAGAATCAGCCACGGATACTGCAGGTGAAGGATAAGCTTCAGGGGCAGACTCATTGACTGGAATGGCTGAAGAGGGACTTTGTGAGCTCTCTAACAGCGATACAGATTCTTGCACCGCGCACAGTGCTGATCAGGATAGTTCTGACCTAATACCACATGTAAAAGCTCCAATTAATGTTTTTAGAAACTAGCTTATTTTCAGAATTGGCATCGATCTTTGTGCTCACGAAGAACCGTGTCAGGGCTATCATCGCCATTATATTTCCGCAAGAACCTTTTGTCAGGCTAATCTCATAGAAATGCTTAGGGAAAACTTGAACCCAAATGTAGTAAACGGAATTAAAATTCCGGAGAACTATCTGGGATTGCTTCAAAAGGTCTGTCTGGAAAACTTCGAAAAATACAAGATTCGCGTGACGCAAAAAGTTGTGGAGGACGTTGCTAATGAAGACCGCCAATTCCTAATTATAGAGAAAGAACACAAAAGAGCCCATCGGGCGGCAAGGGAAAACAAAGAGCAAATAATCGAACAAATTTATTTTCCACATATGATGTCCAGATTAAATATATTATCTTCGTCATGCGAAATCTGTAAAACCAACAAGTATGATCGACACCCCATAACTCCCACTTTGCAGGAAACACCCATTCCCAAGTATCCATGCGAAATTCTTCATATGGATATCATGGAACTTCAAAACGAGAAATTTTTAACCATAGTTGACAAGTTTTCTAAGTTTTCAAAATTGTTCCATATGTAGGAAAAATCCAAATTCACCGACAGAAGAAATTCACCCAGCAGCAATAAAATACCACTTTCAAGTTTTGACTTCGAGTTCTTTATTTAATACACCTTGCCTACAACCATTTGGTACAACTCGCTGACGATTATTACTTTCTCCACTGCAGAAGTGCAGCCTCCTTTTATACCAGCACGAGAGCTATGGTGAGTACCGCTTCTTGCACTGGTTCGTTGATAATCAGCCAATGGCACGCTTGATGACCATCGGCCGATTTGCATGCCGTTCTGTATTATCATCGCATGATGGTCTGATGCGTAAGCTGCATTGTTGTTCGAGTGGTATGATTGGAGTCGTCTGATGATTGTCATCCGATAGAGTGTGGACTGGTGGTGTGATGAGTAAGCCGGATTGTTGTTGGAGTCGTATGATTGAAGTTCGTTTGCGTGGGATGACTGGCTGCAAGTGCGTTGGTATGGAAAAGGTTTACAGCTCGTCCATCCTGATGTCGGCCGCGCCCTCGCGACCATTCTCGTCATCGGGCAGCATATCGTTGTCTTCGTCTTCACAAGCAAGCGCATCATCTGGGAGTTCACACCACCTCTTCATTTTGTCCGCGCTCATGACCGTGGTAAATCTCCTTTGTGTGCGCTGCATTCCTGGGATGTCTTCGACTACATACCTGTCATTCGCCAGACACTTCGTTATTATGTACGGTCCTTTAAAATGCGGCTCCAACTTCCGAGATTCTCCTGTGCTGATAGATTCTTTTTCAATGAGAACTAAATCATTTACCTCGTACTTAGTTGGCCTTCTGTGTCGCTCATCGAATAGTTTCTTATGGTACTCTTGCCCCTTTACGATGTTGTTCAGGGCTTCGCTTCTTCTCTCCATCATCTCCCCTGGCCCAACAACTTTATGGTCTTCTAGCTCCCTGAGCAGCCTATCGTTCGCTATGCTCCTTGGAGAGTACGCAAATAGCAGCTCGTGTGGTGTAGCTCTTGTCACTAAACTTTTTGTAGTGTTAAGGCTCCATTGGAGGGACCTTAGATGACTCGCCCAGTCTTGACCGCTAGAGTGGGCACATTTTAACGCTGCCAAAATTGTCCTGTTGACCCTTTCTACCTGCCCGTTGGCCCTGGGCGTTCGTGTTGCCGTCTTTATGTGCTGGATTCCCATGCTTTCGCAGAATTTTTGGAAGTCTCTTGCCGTAAACGCTGTACCTCGATCACTTACCAACCTTTCTGGAGCTCCAAAATACCCGGATATTTCCGTCAGGGCATTCACGACACACTGAGTTGTGGCTGTCTTTACTGCCTTCAGCACAACGTACTTGGTGAAGTGATCGACAAGCGCCAGCACGTAACGTGTTCCTCCCTTTCCCACCACAAAGGGTCCCAAGTGGTCGATGTGTACCGTGTGGAATGGAATAGGAAGCCGCTCTGCAGTGTGAAGCTCTCCCTCGGCCATCCCTCCCTTCCGCTTAGCGTATGCGCATTCCACTCATGATCTGACGTATCCTTTCACGAATCGTTTCATTTTTGGAAACCAGTACGTATTTCGAATCCGATCAAGCGTCTTTTCCTCGGCAAAGTGCCCGCAGTCATCATGGCATAGTTTGAGGATCTTCCATCTAATCGCCTTTGGGACTACCCATTTCATATCCTCACCGATTCGTCGGAATAGCCGATTTCCCTTGAGTACATATTCCCTTCCCAACTGCTTCTTCGTTGTACTCGCTTCTTTCTCCTGCAGCGCGTGAATGATGTCACGCAGACCAGGGTCCTGCCATTGCATACTGGCCACCCAGTCTTCATCCGTGATGTTAATGTTGAGGACCAAGTTGGATGCTTCTTCTGCTACCCGATGATCTTCGACTGGTTGGCGACTTAGTGCGTCCACGTGAGTTGTTCGTCTTCCCGGTTGATGCACTGCTTTAAAATCAAACTCCTGGATTTTAAGCCACCACCTGGCTATCCGTGGAATCATTTTCAATTTATTTTGAGTGGCTACGATGGCTTCGCAATCCGTGACCACTGTGAATTGACGTCCAAGTAGGAATACTCTGAATCGTTCCAGGGTTTCGACCACTGCCAATACCTCTAACTCGTTACTATGGTACTTTCTCTCGTTCTCCGTTATTTTGCGGCTATAGTACGCTACTGGTCGCAGGTTTTTGTCCTCCTTTGATCGTTGGAGCAGTATACCCGCTAGTCCTTGTGCAGATGCATCTGTGTGAACCTCATGATAGCAATCAACATCATAGAGTGCTAGTAACGGTGGGTTGATAAGTGCATCCTTCAGTGTCTTGAACGCCCTCTCCTGCTGGTCCGCCCATGTAAACTGTGTGTCGTCTTTTAGCAAGTCGGTAAGCGGTGTTGCTATAATTGCATAACCCTTAACAAACTTCCTGAAGAATCCTGTAAGGCCCAAGAATTGCCTTACTCCGCGTACGTCTTTGGGTTTCGGAAACTTCTCGATTGCTGCAGTTTTTCTTTGGTTTGGTTTGATTCCCTCACCGGTCACGGAGTGCCCCAAGAATTCCAGGCTTGTTTTCAGGAAAGTGCACTTCTTCATATTTAGAGTAAGCCCCGATTCTTTGAGTACCTCCAGAAAACGTTCCAACTTCTGCAAACCTTCTTCAATTGTTTTGCTCGGGATAATTATGTCATCAAGATAGACAGCGATGTCTCCTTTCTGCATGCGGGCCTTGACTTGATTCATGCACGCCTGGAATGCAGCAGGCGCATTCACAAGTCCAAACGGCATCCTTGTGAATTCGTATAGTCCATCTTCAGCCGAAAAAGCCGTATATTTTCTGCTTTGCTCGGTAAGTTTTATCTGGTGATATCCCGACGCCAAATCCAGAGTGGTGAAGTACGTATTTCCTGCAAGTGACGCCAGTATCTCTTCCACTATCGGCATTGGGAATTTTCTTTTGATAGTTACCGCATTAAGTGCCCTGTAATCTATGCAAAATCGATCACTTCCGTCTTTCTTCTTCGTTAAGACGATGGGTGAGCAGAAGTCTGACTTAGATGGTTGGATAACTCCTTGCTGCAACAACTCATCAAATTTGTCTTTGATGACGCTTCTTTTTGCAAATGGCACTCTATACGGCTGGATGCAAACAGCTTTGTCCATTTTTAGTTCGATGCCAAAATCTGCCCACTTGTACTCGCCTAATTCATCAGCACACTTCGCCACACACTCCCTGTAGTCGTTCATTAACATCTTGAGCTTCCTCTTATCCCCCTGGTCCAACTCTCCGACATCTAGTTCTGCGAGTGAAACCTCCTCCTTGGGTTTATTTCGTCCACTCTCTCTGATGATCAACGCCTGGGCTTCATTCCCTATTGCTCTGTCGCTAATCTCCAGTTTCTGGTACGACTTCTCGATTCTGACTTGAGGCTGGTCCAACAAGGCGCGTCCAATTATTAGTGGGTAGGGTTGACTATGATCGGGTACGACTAGCAACTCGCACCAACTCCTCAGTCTGTCTACTTCCACTTCAACATATGCTTTTCCGATCACCTCACAAGTACCTCCTCCGAATCCTGATAACTTCCTGACGTCCTTCGTGATTTGCAAGTGGTTATCATCGGCAGTTGACTGACACATGGACACACAGTCACTTCCAAGATCGATGAATGCTTGCACCTTACGCCCATTTACTTTGACCTCTTTTTCATACTCGCTTTTTGTCTCACTGATAAGCAGTTGATGTGGTCTATTACTTGTGCGCAAACCGCTCGTTGATGCGCTTGGTTGACCCTCAGTCCTAAGTGAAGGACAGTTTCGGCTTATGTGACCCGGCTGTTGACACCGAAAGCATTTTAGTGTCCCTCGATCCAGTCTTGCCTTTGTGCCTGAAGCAGTTACGGGTTGAAGCGCATTCTGCCCTTCTGAATGATTTTCGCCTTTGCGCCTCAATCCAATAGTCCAACGTATCTTCTTCAGCATGTCTTACAGTGAATCTGGCTGAGCTGATTTGAATACATTCTTACACTCGGTGTCAATGAGCCCCTGGACTATATATTTCATCAGCGATGGTTCCTGTATATGTCCTCGAGATGCAATGGCTTTCATCTCGAACACATATTCCTCAGCTTCTTCGCCGTGTCGCTGCCTCCGGTTTCGTAATTGTTCGTGTATGTCTGCATCATCGTCTGTTGCGGGGAATGTTTCGCACAATTCATCAAAAAATTCCCCCAGGGTCTCTGGCATGATACTGTGGCTCCAAAGTCGAGCTGCCCCAGATAATTTTGTCGTCGCCGCCATCAGCACTAATCTTTCGTCCAAATGGTAGATGCGTCTTATAGTTTCCACCTTACGCTTCCAGTCTTGCGATGACAATCCCGTTGCTAGCTTGGGATTAAACTCTGGAAGCATTTCTGCAACGTCTCTCATGGAATACGCATTCTTCAGGTGTTTTTCCTCTTCTGGTCGGTTGGTTACTAGTCTCGGTGTGGCTGATTCCTTCTCCCTTGCACTACGTGCAGTGTGCTCAGCCGCTCTAGCTATCCTCCGCCTTTCCAACTCCTCTAAGCGTTGAACCTTTTTTCGGAGTTCTTCCAATTCTTCCTGCGCCGTCTGCATTTCGGACTCTTCGTCGTCGTACTCTACTTCCACGGCGAGGCCCTCAAACCTCAACAGTCGCTCAAGCAGATCTGCCTTGACGCCTGATAGCTCTAGTCCACGAGCTCGGAGCTCTTCCCGTAGGTCGTCCCTTGATAACGCTGAGAATGCTACGATTTGTGCTTTTTGGTCCTCCATCTCTGCCTCGATCGTTCACCTCTCTCATGCAAACGTTCAAAATGTCAGGAAAGCTTGGCTATTCGACGCTTAGTTGCACTGCGAGCTCAATGCCACTTCTGAAACTGTAGGAAAAATCCAAATTCACCGACAGAAGAAATTCACCCAGCAGCAATAAAATACCACTTTCAAGTTTCGACTTCGAGTTCTTTATTTAATACACCTTGCCTACAACCATTTGGTACAACTCGCTGACAATTATTACTTTCTCCACTGCAGAAGTGCAGCCTCCTTTTATACCAGCACGAGAGCTATGGTGAGTACCGCTTCTTGCACTGGTTCGTTGATAATCAGCCAATGGCACGCTTGATGACCATCGGCCGATTTACATGCCGTTCTGTATTATCATCGCATGATGGTCTGATGCGTAAGCTGCATTGTTGTTCGAGTGGTATGATTGGAGTCGTCTGATGATTGTCATCCGATAGAGTGTGGACTGGTGGTGTGATGAGTAAGCCGGATTGTTGTTGGAGTCGTATGATTGAAGTTCGTTTGCGTGGGATGACTGGCTGCAAGTGCGTTGGTATGGAAAAGGTTTACACATATTAAAGATAAATCTGCCATTTACATCAGACCAAAATTGATTAAAATTTTACATTACTTTACAGTCCCAAAAATTTTAGTCACGGACAATGAAAGAGGTTTCCTCAGCCCAATCGTCCTAAACTTTATTAAAACTCTAGGAATCAAACTATACCTAACCCCAACCAACAGAAGCGAGGTAAATGGACAAATAGAGAGGGTACATTCCACTATACTGGAAATCTATCGGTGCCTTAAAGCCGAGAATCCAGACTTAAAGGTCAAGAAACTTGTCCACGTAGCCGTAGATCGCTATAACAACACTATACATTCGGTCATCAAACGGAAATATTCTTTACTAGGTCCCAGAGAGTCAATTATCAAAATCTTTTAAACATCCATCCATCAAGAATCAATAAAGATCTCAGGGGCATTATTAAGCGAAACATGGAGGCCAGAAATGTAAGGTTAAATTTAAAGAGTGGTAAACCCAGGGAGTATCGCGAGGGGGACCTGATTTATACCGCTATTAAACGCATCAAAGGAAAAAATAAGCCCTTCTTTAAGAAAGAGATCGTTGCAAAGAATAATAGTGTTACCATAACGACAGATAGTGGTAGGAAAATTCATAAAGCTCATTTAAAAAATATTAATATCCAAAAGAACAATTAAAAAAGAACTGAGACACAAAAAAACAAAAAACAGGAATGTTTCCTATACCATAAAAAATTGTAGGTAACCTACAACAATTTCTACATATGTAACACATATAAGTAATTAATGTTAAGCATTTATTTTTGTAGTAATAATAATAATGATCTAATCCCTAAATAACAAATTTGTATTACAGTTTAGTTTTGTTGGTTCCCTCGGAAGCCTTGCATATTTTTTCATATAAATCGCCAATTGTGACAGTTAGGGAAGGTGATGCCTGGATGACGAATGGGTACTTCAAACTTATACACGTTATTGATTTAAAACTTTACGACGGACTTGTACAACAAACTGAACAACTTGTTCCGAAGCGGGTATGGGATGAAGAAACACGTCTGGTTTTAAACTATCACCTAAACCAGACTAAGGATCGCTTATGAGAACTTCGCGACCCACGGGCGAAAAGAGTTAGATCCATTAATTGGATTGGAACCGCCTGAAAATGGCTGGCGGGTTCCCCTGATGCAACTGACTGGGACGAACTTTTACAAACACAGACCGACTTAACAAAGAACAATGACCACCAATACAAAATTAACGAGAAGTTGTTTGACGCAACGTATGAGGTTATGAACTAAGTTAACAAAATAATCGACCGCTACAATAACGCCTTAGGTTAGGTTAGATAAGAGTGGCTGTTGGAAATACCAACCCACTTAGGCCTATTGGCCCATTGTGATGCGTGGATCTATGATCTTCTTACTACTGGAACCAGTTTGAGCTTATAATAAAGCGTGGGAGACTGTTAACGTCTAATTTTTCTAGATCGTTTAGGTTGTTGTAGAAACAAGCTCCTAGATGAAGCTTCCTTGTCTGGGAGAGAGCTGGGCATGTGCATAGTAGGTGGGGATTGTCTCCTCCTCTTCCTCGTCAATGCAGCTTCTACAGAAATCATTAGTAAAAGCGCCAAGCCTTCTTGCGTGCTTGCCTATGAGGCAGCGTCCAGTAATGACACCTATCTAAAAGGATCAGACACTTAGAGCAACTCAGATCCAGCCTTGGCCAGATCTGTTTGGTCGCTAGACATGTTTGTCCAGCAGTCCACCTAAGGTCTGTTCTTTTATTGGCATCTAGCTTTAGTGTTAGTTTGCACGTAGCGATTGGTATACCTATACTATCTTTGTCCGGTAGGATAGGTAGAGTGGTTCCAATTTTGGCGAGTTCATCGGCTCTGCAGTTCCCTGGAATGTCTCTGTGGTCCGGCACCCAACAAAGGTGAATGTTGAACTGTCATCTCCATGAGAGATGATCGGCATTCAAGGGCGGTTTTAGAATGTAATGAAACCGAGTCCACAGACTTGATGGCGGCCTGACTATCCGAAAATATGCGGATATCCTTTGCAGATATCACGTTTTTCTTCAGCCAGGACAGAGCTTCTTTAATCGCCAAAATTTCCGCCTGGAACACGCTACAGTGATTTGGAAGGCGGAAAGAGAGGCTTAGATTTAGCTTATCTGAGAAAACACCGCCACCAACTCCGCTATCGGTTTTAGATCCATCTGTGTAGAGATGGATTGACTTGTCCACCATGAAAGCATCCTCCTCCCAGAATGATCTAGAGGGGAAGCTTACATGGAAGTTTTTGTCAAATCAAAGTTCAGGTATGGTGTAATCGATGTCCTCTGTGAGGATTCCTAATGTATTAAGAATATTGGCGTGGCCAAATGAATTATTTGTCCACTGTTTAGTCGCTTTAAGGCGAATAGCTGCAGTCGCAGCTACTTGCTTGCTAAAAATGTCGAGGGGTGTCAAGTGAAGCAGAATATCTAATGCCGCAGGGGGGGTAGATCGCAAGGCTCCGCTTGTGCATAGACATGCTGTTCTTTGGACTCTGCTTAGTTTAATGCGGTTGATTGCTTTTTCCAAGGCCGTCCACCAGACAACCACCCCGTAAGTAAGTATCGGTCTTATGACCGAGATGTATAGCCAGTGGGGTATGCGAGGTTGAAGGCCCCATTTGTTCCCAATGGCTTTTTTGCTAGAGAATAAGGCTATTGTAGCTTTATTGACTCTTTCTTGAATGTTAGGTTTCCAGCTTAGTTTCCTATCAAAAATGAGACCCAGATATTTTGCTGTATCGGAGAAAACTAAACTGGTACCGTTTATTGATGGAGGGTCTATGATTGGAATTTTATATTTCCTAGAAAAGAGGACAAGGTCAGTTTTATGGGGGTTTATTCCCAATCCACAGCGATCTGCCCTGCGGGTTAATCTGTTGAGATTTACTTGGAGGAGTTCTTTAATGGTATTTAGATGTTTTCCTGAGACGGCTATGGCAACGTCATCCGCATAGGCAATCACTCTGCTACCACCCGCTTCCAGGTATATCAGTAGTTCGTTAACTACTAAATTCCAGAGAAGGGGAGAGAGGACACCGCCTTGCGGCGTACCTCTGCTGACATTTTTAGCAGAAGTCTCACCCAGTTTGGAGTTGATTATCCTGCTTTTTAGCATTAGACTAATCAGCTCCCCAAGTGAGCCGTCTATCTGCAGAGTTGACAGTGCAGTCGTGATTGCGGATGTGTTGACGTTGTTAAAGGCGCCCTCTATGTCTAGGAAAGCAACCATTGTGTACTCCTTATATTGTAGGGATCGTTCGATGTGGCTAGTCAGAGAGTGCAAATCCGTTTCCACTGACTTTCCTTTACAGTAGGCATGTTGAGCCGTAGACAGAAGTCTTGGATCAACTTTAGCTCGAATATGGATATCAATCAGTCGTTCTAAAGTTTTCAGAAGGAATGATGATAGATTTATAGGTCTGAGGTCCCTTGGGACTACATGAGAACATTTTCCAGCTTTGGGAATGAATACTACATTGACTTCTCTCCATAACAGTGGAATGTGGATAAGTTCTACACAACTCCTCATAATATTTTCCAACACTGGTAGAATAATATCTGAGGACCTCTGTAGCTCGGCAGGTATTATACCGTCCGGACCAGCAGACTTGTATGGTTTGAAGCCATGCAGCGCCCAGAGCAGTTTGTCTCTCGTAATCAGACCATGAATTTTGGTCACGGTTGCGGTAGGCATGTTTGGGCTTCTACTGGCCGCGAGTGGGGAGCTACCTGGAAAGTGGGTGTCCAGAAGCAGGTTGATTCATCACTTGAGGTTGTCCAAGAGCGATCGGTTTTTTTTCAAACAGCTGGGCATCATAGGATTTGTGGAGAGGATTTTTTTTAGCCGCGATGCCTCAGAGGTTTCTGTAATTTTGTCGCAGAATGACCTCCAGGATTGTCGCTTTGCCTTCCTCAGTTCTTTTTTGTATAATTTTAGGGATTCTTTATATGAGTCCCAGTCGGTCACTTTTCTTGTGCTTTTTGCTACGTTAAAAAGTTTTCTGCAGGCGTCCCAGGGACTGAGCAGTCCCAGTGTCCCAGATGTCCAACAATGTGGCTTTTTCTTGCCTCTTGGTTGAATAAGAGGGCAGGAAGCGGCCATAGCCTTATTGAAAGCCAGAGTAAATTCCCTGACTTTCATGTCAAGCTCATTGGTGTCACGCGGGGGACTTGATAGTTCAGAGGATAACGTTTTTGACAGTATTCCTCTGTATTTTGAACAATCAGTTTTCCAGTAGTTCCGGAAAGCTGGTTGGCTGGGGGGAGCATCACTCAGACTGAATTGGATGTATCTATGGTCTGAAAAGGAGTGTTCAGACGATACCATCCAGTTTGTTAGCCTTTGGGTGATGCTGTCGGAGACAAGAGTAATATCTAACACTTCTTGTCGGTTTCTTGTTATAAAAGTGGGCTCATTGCCAATATTGCAAATTAAGAGGTTAGTACTTAAAATATAGTCTAAAAGTGACTCAACTCTATCATTGATGTCGGTACTGCCCCATACCGTATGATGTGCGTTAGCGTCGCACCCGATTATGAGGCCAGTTTTTTGCCTTCCAGCTTCCAGTACCACCCTTTCTAGGTTATGACCAGGGAGAGGGCCCACTTGGTCGTGGCCAAGGTAAGCCGATGCCAGCCAGTAGGAGCCTTTGGCAGTCTCTAGTCTGGCAACGTTTAAGTCGGGGTCACTGAGATTGAGAAGTAGAAATACATTAAGGCTACGTTTCACTAATATACAAGTTCTAATCTTACCGTTGTCTCTTGTACAGAGCGGAGCGTATGTGGGTGTCCTAAGTCAACGAACCACGCCTTCTGCAATCTAGGGTTCCTGAATTAGGATTATGTCTTCTGCGTTTTTAGAAAGACGCAGAATGAGTGCGGCCGAAGCCTTTTTTGAGTGGTGGAGATTAATCTGGAGAAACCGTATCATTGCTACAGTCTTCCAGAGTCGCCTCCACCACGGTGTTGTTGAGGTCCTCCGATTCTGAAGATGTGCCCAAGAGCTCATCTTCTATCTCTGATCGTATAGGACCTCTAATTGCTTCGTCATCGGTTTCCATTTCCGAGAGTGTGTCAGAAGAGGAGGCCGACGGCTTGATAGTCACCTCGGACAGATTGGAGTCGTCGCTATCCAATTCTGGAAAGGATATCGACGCTCCAAGATCCGAGGTTGTGATGTCAGGTATTAAAGGAGGAGGAGGTTGCTTATCAGCATCCAGCTCATCCTTTTTGTACACCCTTAAATGAATGGACTCGAATCCGAACCGAATCATGCCCTTCGTCTGCGCCAGAGGATTAAGGGATTCCTTATTGATCACAATTAACGCGCATCTATAAAAACCCTTTAGTTCCTCCAGTTTCGCGACTTTCCAGTCATGAGTCGGAAGAGTCGGGTTGCTGAGCCAGATGATTTCCAGAATACTTTCTGGAGAGGAGGGTTCGGCTGGAGTCCAGGTACGAGTTCGAGGTCTACTAGGAATATCTTCCTTAGATACGACCTCGAGTTTTGCACCTGGCCAAATCTCTCCTAAACCTTGGTGAAGAGATCGAGAGATCTCTGGTTTGAACAAGCGATGAGCTTGACATGGCCTTGGTGCCAGCCAGCATCGCTTGTGATAGGTCCGGGGTCCGGACCGGGGTTTTCCCGCATGATGGCCAAGAAGTTGCTCGAGAGCTTCAGCTTGACCAGTTGTCACATTTCCGGTGTGATGGAACCGTCGGTATCGCTCCTGTCGATCACCGCGATCACCAATGCGTCCTTTAGGACTTCGTTGTAAGACCTCAGAGATCTGCTGTTGGATGGCCCATGTATTTTGGGCCTCTTGGAAACCGGTACAGTTTCCTCCAACGATCTCTGGCGCTTAGAGGAATCTTTTGGCGTTTTGGGAGCAGTGGAAGCAGTGGGAAATCCGTCTTTTAGGATGTTTTTAGCCCACTCAAACTTGCTCTTTATTTCCGCACTTCTGTCAACCTCCGGAATGGATGCGAAGGTTTTGATGATGCGTGAAGCATTTCGGCGTCTTATATAGAGCGCCTTAGATGGAGCTTGCCGATGCGGCTGAGCTCCAGATTCCTCCTTGAAGGGAGGAGTTTTGGTAGCAGCAACAAGTTCGTGGCCTGACACAAACTTGCTGCTGCTAGGGGCAGAGGAAGTTATGGGACCATGGCTTGCCACAGTCTTAACACTCCCTGAAGGAGTTTTAGTATCAGCGACAAGTCCGTGGCCTGCCTGTTTTCTTGGTTTTTTCCATGAATGGTCCCACGAGTAGCGGAGAAAGGGGTGTCCATCTGTACAGAGATCCGCTGTATACAGATAAGGCTAGCTAATCCGGAGGTCGCCAGGTATCCGGATACTCCGTTCGCGACTGAGCTATTTTTGGAGATACTGTGCCCTCAGCCAGGTTGATCTTCAGCACGGGTCGTATGACACCTTGATCCAGCCCAGGGGTAGGAGGGAGTGCTTTGTGAGTTGGGGACGGGGGGGGGGGGGGGGGGGAGCATCCTTTGGTTTCAGGACTCATCTGGAGAATTTCTTCTCGAGACTCATTGACCCTACTCAACCTCTACAACTCGACAAGTTCGATGCTCGCGTAAAACGCCTTACAGAAGGGAGAATCTGAGAAACTAGATACTTGACAAGATACTTATACTAAAGGAGGGTGTAAATGAAGTTATTAGGGCCTGCCAGATGGCTAAGATAGGAATAGTGAACAGCAACATATTAGACTCTGAAGAGATCAATACCATCATAAACGAGCTAGAAACCCTACCTTACCAAAACGTCGTGGAAGCCGTAGAGTACGGGCGACCGTCTGTGTTCACAAATGGAATTTTACTGCTTTACGTCTTATCAATTAAGAAGGTTGGCCCTAAAATTTTTCATCTAGTGAACGCTCGCGCTGCAATTAATGATGGACAACAACTTGACTTAAATTTGTTTCATTTGAATATCCAAGTTGCACGGCTTGTTCGCGCGGATTGTATTTTTTTAGCAAAGTCCTTCGATAGGACTTTTACTTAGACAACTATTATTCATTGGTGAATAAATAAATAAGTAAATAAACAGATAAGTAAGTAATAAATCAGTAAATAAATTCTTCAATAAATATATGAATAAATAAATAAATAAACAAATTATAAGTAAATATATAAACAAATTAATAAATAATTTGATAAATAAATGAATAAATAAATTGTTAATTAATTAAAAAACAAATAAATTAGCATTAATTTAATAAATAAACAACAAATAACCAAATAAATTAATTGAATCATTTTATAAATTGACAAATATGACAAGCATTTAGGAATAAAGTTATCAAGTGAAGCTAGAAATAAATAGATTTTTAATAATTAGATTGTCTACTGTATCACAGCACAATGCAAATTTTGCAGCTGGGTTGCTTATTTTATGAGAGATTCTTAAAACTTGAGATCGTTCGTGCAATCTTGTTGCCGAGTAATATCACGGAAGCTTAAGTAACAACTTAAGTAGTTTATTTTGAAATATCTGTAGTTTTTTGACATAAGTTTTTTTCACAGTTTCCCCGCACTGGTGCAGCATACAAAAGCATAGCTTGAAATACCATTTTAAAAAATATAAGCTTATTCTCACCGCGGTGTCGCCATTTACGTGCGTAGTACTGTAGATTACCAAACTCCACCACAATGTAGTCCCTGTTCCAATCCGGAATTCAATTTCGTGTGGTTGAAATTCAATCTCCATAAGAAAACTGTGCACTGTTGCTTTATTTACAGAAGCCCCAAACTGTACAGCAATTCTATCTATCTAACGAGCTTGATGCGCTGACTCCATACAAAGGATTGTAGCCCAGTACCCTCATACTGAATTCGTCCTTACGGGCGATTTAAATATACACAATTCTGGGTGACTTCGACATTCTGGACATATAACACTCGAAGGACGGTGTGTTGAAGTCTTCGCTGCGGAAAACAGTTTAACCCAGCTTGTAAATGAACCTGCACGTTGATAGTCATACCGCAAACACCCTGTAATTGTTTTTAACTTCTCACAATGAATCTAGTGTCGTCGGACCACTGCACTGTGACATATCAGCTAATTTATCGTAGTAAAAACTTTTGGTCGTTCGTTAAAAACATTAGAAATTCTGCTTCATCTTCCATTCCAGCTATCAGCCCTCTAGACAAGGCCAATCTGCTTGCTGCACACTTTGCGGCCTGTTTAACACTTCCAGATTGTGCATTGTCTCCTCATATAATTGAGAGCGTCAAATCTTCAATGAGACGAATTCACTTTCGCACTCGTGTAGTAGCAAGAGTACTGAAAGACCTTAACATTCACGAATCCGCTGGTCCAGATGGTATATCTCCCCTTCTTCTGAAGAAGTGTTCTTTTACGCTGGCAAAACCATCGCGCAAGCTTTTTCATCGATCCTACTCTTTAAGGGTATTTCCAGGCAGATGGAAAACAGCATTTGTTCCGCCCGCCCCTAAAAATGGCGAATCTTCTTCCCTCTCCTTCACAGACCCATTTAACTTACGTCTCTTCTTCCAAGGTCATGGAAACGCTGATAAACCGGCAGCTCATGAAAAATCTCGACACATGAAAACTTTTTAATGACATGCAGTATGGTTTCCGCAGAAACAGGTCCACTTGTGATTTGATGCCATCTTTCACCGGAAAGTGGAACCACAACGTACGTCAATCTGGCGAAAGAAAGATAGTTGCACTTGATATTTCTACGGCATTTAACAGAGTTTAACACCATTCTTCTTTGTCGAAAATGTGTACATTTGGGATCGATTAATCTTCAATGGATTAGAAACAACCTTTCGGAACGTTTAATTCAAGTTGCCTTGGATGGTTTAAAGTCTGATATACACAAAATAAGTGCTGGCGTGCGCCATCGTTGAGACCGAAAAACTTTCCATTCTCGGTATGTGTGGCAATGACAACTTACGTTGGAATGACCACATACGAGTATTTGATGTCGCCAAAAATGCTGCGAAATGTCTAGGTTTCCTCAAACGATGTACGAAATACTTTTCCCCTCTCAATATAAAAGGCATTAATCCGTCCAAATTTGTAGTATCTGGTCAGGTGCTTCTAAAACCTCTCCGCACCTACTGGATAGGGTTCCAAACCGTCCGTTCAGATTCACAGCTGATGTTCATATCACCCAGTCAATTGGCAACCTGGAACACCGACAAAATGTCTCCTGTCTCACCTTACTCTATCGCTATTTTCATCACTAGTGCTCCATTGAAATTTCCAGTAGCATTCCGCCCCTTCAAACCTTTAGCCATAACACTCGTCTCGCTATGGATGCTCATCAGTTTACCCTCAAGCCCACTTTCGGACGTACATTGAAATATCGCCGTACATCTCGCTTATAGAATGCCCTGCCGAGCTCTTTATTTCCTGACCATTATAACCCTCAAACATTCAAAACGAACGTACATCGGTACCTCTATTTTTTTCCTCCCTAGCTTTCATTTGCCCGCTCTGTGTGAAAACATTTTAACCCCTTAACCCCTTTAGCGCGTTAATTAAAAATAAAACAAAAACTAGTGTATGCCGATGATATCGACATAATTGGGAGAGCTTGGCGGGCTGTCATCAGTGCGTTCGCTAGTATTGAAACGGAAGCGGTGGGTTTAGCAGTAAACGATGGCAAAACCAAGTACTCGTATATGCTGTCAATAAGAAGAAACAATCAAAATCGGCGAATTGGACAGGATATCATAATCGACAGCTATAATTTTGAGGTAGTAAAGGACTTTATTTTCCTTGGATCTGCAATAAATTCTACCAATAACTCGAAATAAAACGAAGAATCACACTTGCCAATTGCTGTTTCTTTGTGCTAAGAATGCAATTCAGTAGTAAGCATTTCTTACCCAAGCAAATCTGTAGATCTTATCGCGTTTAAGTTCATCTTTATTTCACTTTATACTCGTAGAAGTTAAGCAATAAAGAGAAAACAAAGTATGGAGTTAAGAAAACTCTAAGATTTGAATAAACAAAAATCGTGCTAGGCGAGATTGAAAATGCGTGTGTAAATAGCAACACTCACTCTCTCATTAGTGAAGTTGTTTGAAGGGCTATCAGGTCATTGAATCTAATAGCGCTATGATTGGCAAATAGAAGAGAATTTGTTTCCGACTCAATAATGTGGGGGAAGTAACCCCCTTCAGTAATGAAAACACTTTAATATAGGTTAATAGTAATATTTTAATTTTTGTAGGTTATAAAATATTATGGGGTATAATAATCCAATGTTGAAATAATAGAAATCGAAGTTAACGTGTCAATTTCGCGTTGCCGTATCGTATGGTTGTGGGGTTGAGGTTACGTAAGAAAAATGCGTTGCGATCGTTTCGACCGTAACTCGTCCCATGTATTGTCGCTTTCTCCTAATAGTAAATTTTAGGAACCGCTTGTGGAAAGATAACTGGATGACGTTGAGGTGGCTGGGATGGTACATGTAAAGTACAGACTTAGGGGATGAGTTGGAACATATTAATCATCCCACATCCGGCCATCCTGAGTTGATTCTGCTCCGTCTGAATCTGATTCCGAATCACTGTTGTCACCATATAACCATGGTTACATTTGATCGGCGGATGATGAGGTTCTTTTCGGCCCTTCATGGTCTCCTGCTTTTTGTACATCGTATCGGTCATTTCGTTTTATATTTATTACCTCATAGGGTTCAGGACCGAATTGAGTGCGTTGGATTGCCATTAGGTCGTTGACCGCATACTTGCGTGTTGCTTTCCGAACTTTGTTGAATGACTTCCTATTTTCTGCTTGGATTTTCTGGATTTGTTGCTTAGCTTCCGTTCTTAATTCCGCTCTCATTGCCTGGAACTGGTATCTTATTTCTTCTTCTAACAATTCAATTATTTCAGCGTCTCGTTCTGTCTTCATCGGAACGCCTATTAGCATTTCGAATGGTGTTCTGTTCGTCGCTTTTGACATGGTTGCATTGATTGTTTTTTGAAGACGTGGAATGTTCTGGTACCATTTTAAGGGATTATCTAGAGACATTTTGGTAAGCATCGTTTTAATGATGGAATTCATACGTTCTACTTGTCCGTTGCCACGTGGAACGCCGGTTGTTATTTGGATATGGATTATGTTCCTTCTGTCGCAAAATTCTTTGAAGTCAATTGCCATAAGTGCGGGGCCTTTATCGGTTATGATTCTGTGAGGACTGCTGAAGATATTTTCTTGGAATTCAAGTTTTATTAGGACTTCGACTGTTGTCGTGCTTTTGACAGGGTAGATCCATACGAACTTTTTAAATGCGTCCCTTACTACAAACAGGTGTTTATAATTTTTTGCAGTGGAAGCCATGGGGTCAAGATGATCCATGTGGTAGGTATGTAGCGGAGTACCAAATTTTTTCTATCGGGTTTGGATATCCTTCTTGCCTACCCCTTTTCTTTTCCGCGAGAATGCATGCTACGCAATTGGAAATCACGTCCCCGATCTTACTCCTTAGCTTTGGAATGAAGTAATCCCTTTTGACTGGCCCATCTCATGAACATTACTAATAATGTTTTTCTGAAGACTTTTGGGAACCATCAATAAGTGGGCACCATTGACAAATTTTTGCTCCTTCGCCAGAATATTTATAATTAGCTTACACATTTCGTCCCGCGATTGGGCCCTTTTAATTCTCTGCAGAATTCCCGTTTCTATAGTTAAGGACATCGTAAGTACTCTACTGAGCGCATCCACTTGCTGCATTGATTTTCCTGATCTGTGGTGAACGGAACAATTGAATTCTTCGAGCATCATGACTACCTGGCAACTCTGGCACATAACTCCTTTTTCTTCATAGTAAGTTGGAATGCCTTGCAATCCGTAAATATCTTAAATTCGATTCCTAGTAAGTAAATTCTGAGTTTTCTCAGTGATCGTATAATGGCTAATATTTCAAGTTCGTAGGAGCTGTATCTTTCTTCTGTGAGGGGGACGTTTTAAAGCTTATGAAGAAAACAGGGTTTAGAGCGTTATCGTCATGGCATTGCAATAAGACCGCACCAAGTCCTGCTTTGCTAGCATCCGTATGGATTTCTGTCTGCAGTTTTGGATTAAATAGCTTTAGGACTGGATCTTGGCACAAGATATTTTTTTAGAGTTTCAAATGCTTTGCACTTTTCATTACCAAAAACAAAATCTGAATCTTTGCGTGTAAGATCAGACAGAGATTTCGCGACCGTTGAATATTGTGGAATGAACTTTCTGAAAAATCCGGTTAACACTAAAAAGCTTAGGAGTTCTTTACAGTTTTTCGGCTGTGGGAAATTTCGTACAGCCTGTGTCTTTTCTAGGGAAGGTTTGACGGTACCCGATTCGACGATGTGGCCTAGGAATTCAATCGATGTTTGAACAAATCTACATTTCTACCAATTTATCAGTAAGCCATTTTCGGCAGGTAACTTCAACACTGCTTTAAATATAGCGACGTTTTCGAGTTCATTTTGTGATGGAATTATTATATCGTCCATGTATATTAAAACGCGATTTTCCCGTATAAGGTCTTTGAAAACCGTATTGATGAAGCGCTGAAGAACGGATGGCGCATTACAGAGTCCAAATTTGACTTAACATAACTCGTACTGAGCGTCAGGGTTTACGAATGACGTATATCTTCAGCTATTTGGGTGTATGCCGACGTGGAAAAATTCAATTTTCAATCAATCAATCAATTTTTTAAATCGAGGGTTGTGAACACACGCGAATCGTATAGTTTTTCGAGAATATCCTCTATAATTGGGAGAGGATATCTATCTTTAATTATTTTTGCATTAAGCTTTCGATAGTCGATACAGAGCCTATAATTACCGTCTTTCTTTTTTGCAAAGACCACTGGGCTACAAAAATCTGAGTTGCTATTAACCATTACTCCGTCTTTTAACGATTCCGACATTTGCGCGAACAATATCTTTTTCTTTTGACGCTAGTCTACGCGGGCGATGAAATATTGTTTTTTTTATTTTCCAAAACAATGTTCATTTCAATACAGGTAAGTTTTTTGGGATATATGATTTTATGATTTCTGAGACAGCTTTTCTTATTTCTAGGAAGGAAGGAATTTCTTCTACACAGAACATTCGTTGATTTTTAAAAGGGAACTGTCCGTATCGATCTTATCTAACTCTCGTTAGTTTGCAAATATTTCGGCTTAAAATTTATGATACTGTTTGAAATTTCTAAGTCGGCGTATTGTAACATTTCAGTGCCAATAATAATTTCATCTGCTAACCAGTCGTCGCGCACAACTTTAAATTTCAAATGGAATGGATTTGAGTTATGCACAACTTTCATACGAAAAGATCCATTTAATATACGGATTTCTTCACCCAGTCCACTTAGACAGGTCCCCGGAAGTTCCAGTTCTTTGTTAAGTTTTTTGAAAATCGAGAGATACCTGGCTTCCCGTATCGAAAAACGCCTTCATTTTTAAACTGTCCATAAGTATGTCCAAGTACACCGATGGAGAAGCGATACGACGAACTTGGGAGATATTTTGGGTTGTATTCGGGTTTTTGTTTGGACAGTGCCTTGACAGATGTCCAAATTCATTGCAGTTGAAGCAACGAGAACCTTTGCTTTTATGGGGAGAGTTATCAGCGGAATGTCCCTTTGCACCGCACGTAATGCATCGTCTCGCTACACTTGAAGGTTTCTGTTGAGCCGCGGAAACGGATTTCCGAATTTTAAAGTCACCTTGGGACCTTTGAACTTGTGGTTTAATTTCTTGATACACTTTTATTTTTAATTTTAATTCATCGAACGTTGTGGCTTCATAAAGCACTGCTTTGTTTATAACGCTGTCTTGGATACCCGCAATAATATAGGCAGGTATCGATTCCTCATCTATATTACCCCTATTGGTAATTTGTTTCATTTGAAATATGTATTCCAAGTAAGATTCGTTAGGTTTCTTAAATCGGGATTCGAGCGCACGGTGAATTGTGAGGCTTGAAATTGAATGGACAAATTCTTTTTTTAACAACTTTTTTAAGTCCTGCCAACTATGTATATTTTTCGTAGACCCACAGCCAATTTTACCGCCCCTTCAAAAGTCTTCGAGCATATAGATATTTCTGGATTTCGTTTCAACCGCAAACGGTAGAGATATCACCGAATCCTACCAGTCGCTAAAACTTTTACCGGTTTAGCCGTTAAACGATTCAAGTGAATCCTCTACGTCCTTGAATACAAAATTGTTATTCTGGTTCATAGCCAAGCTGCTTATACTATGTTTGTTACCGCTGTAACTGTCCATTTTTTCAGACCGTTTTTTTTTCTTCACCGTTATAACCCGGATTAACTTTAATATGATTTATATTTTTTGAAGAATTTTCTGAATCTGATATTGGAAATTATTCTAGGCGCTCGACTAAATCTTTCTTTAACCTATAACTGTAGGGAAGCCCTCTTTCTTTTAATAATGCTTGCAATTGCTTCGTTGATATTTCTTTAAAATTCATTTAATAATAACTAGCTACTATGTTACATGCATAAGAATATAAAATAACTAGAAAATGTCGTATTTAGATAACATGCAAAGATGCAATGTTTTGCTCCGTTATTTATTCTTTTGTTTGTATGAACAACTTTTTTTTCACTAAATTATTATTTATATTTTTGTTGCCTTGGCTTTTTTGTTTTTGTACTGCACTGTTTGATTGATACACTAGAACTATATGTAATTTAATTCTCACTCGCAGGTTCACTGTTCGTACACTTGGTTTAGCTTGTTACTTTCTGTTTTAACTATTAATTACAAACTGCCTCATACGCGATTACAAAACTGTGGGACCAATAAAGCGGAACTTCTGTCACCATGTGGGGGAAGGGGTTAGGGCAAAGTAATGAAAACACTTTAAGATAGGTTAATAGTAATACATAGTTTAATTCACTCTAGGTTATAAAATATTATGGGGTATAATAATCCAATGTTGCAATCATAGAAATCGATGTTAACGTGTCAATTTCGCTTTGCCGTATCGTATGGTTGCGGGGTTGACGTCTCGTGAGAAAAATGCGTGGCGATCGTGCCGACCGTAACTCGTCCCATGTATTGTCGCTATCTCCTAATAGTAAATTTTAGGAACCGCTTGTGGAGAGATAACTGGATGTCGTCGAGGTGGCTGGGATGGTACAAGTACAGACTCAGGGGATGAGTTGGAACATATTAATCATCCCACATTAATGTCCTGCTTTAGTTGAAAATCTTGCACGATACTAAAAGACAACGCTCTGTATTCAGCTTTCGTTTCAACGTCATCTAGCGCCGTGATCACAAGATCTCTAGGAACTATGTCAAGTCGATGAAGTCGATATGCAGATCCTTCAAACTTCGTGAAATTTTTCCATCAATATTCGTAAACTTTGCGTTGCATCAGATGTCGACACCTTTCTCCTACAAAGCCACTTTGGTTGCCATTAAGATTAATAATGTTTCGTTGTCGTCTGTCTAGAACTCGCCCATATATTTTCATAGTATGCGAAATTAGTTTGACCGATCGGTAGCTGTTGTAATTTCTAGTGTCGCTTTTGATAGCGCAGTAAGAGAGCTCTGCCTCCACTGTGCAGGTATTTGGCATTTGATCGCCTCTCATCATTTTATTGATTTCCGGTTTCCAAATGTTGTCCACACTTCGAAGGGAATGTTATCCGACCACGGCTCATTATTTTTACAGATTCGCTAACTTCTGCTTCCGTAAAGTCTGGCATTTCCTCTATGGTGCGCGACAGCCAAAGGAATGACACTGGAAGAAAATTGTTCGTTCAGTAAAGCGTTAAAGTATTCATTTTAGTTAAGGTGAATTTCCTTGTCCCCCGCTAATATTATTCTCTGGTCATTTCGGAAAGTGAATCTCTTGCGATTTGTTCTTCCTTGCGGTGCGATCTTAAAGATGTTAGGCCGTTTAATTGGGCTTCGACGTTCCACTTCTTATACTGCTTGTCGCCTGCTAAAGGTTGTTAAGATACCTCTCCTAATTCAGGATACAATGCCCCTACAGTTATTGCACGTGTGACCGCCGCTTTGTTCGATTTTTTTTTGCAACGTTCATAGTCTTACTCAAGACACACTCTATAGGTTTCGCTCTTTTCGCGGTACTAAGTCTACTCTTCAAAGGCTTGCCTTTTTTTATGCCGCCGTTTTTTTTTTCATGGTTCCACGATCACTTTTCTATATTTACAAATACCGAGCCTAAGTTAAACTACATTTTTCTTGGCAGTTGTTCCGCATACCTTGTGCGCGTTGTTCTTATACTTAGATTACGGGAATTCTTGCTACAGAGCTGGTTACAATTTAATCTTTCCTTGATTTAGCGTATTTTGCTGCTAATACCAAAACAGCCCCAAGCCCGGTTTTCCCTCAGAAAAGCTTATGGTCGCAGTCTAGTGGAAATTGCAAGGAGTAATCTACTTTTCATTTCTTCAACCAGAAGAAACGATAGATGTCTTCAATCACAGTGTGGGGAAATTTATACGAAGGAAAATTAGCTGACAATCAGTCTTTTATGTTCAATAATCATGTTTCATTTCTATTGCATGACACTACCACGCCCGATACCTAACGCGTAATGGTGCAAAGGCGGCTACAATTGGGATTTGAAATTCATCCCCAAAGGACTATTACTTCTTCCGTAGTCTGGAGTCATTTTGCTGGCAGAAAATATTCCCAAAACGAGCAGAGCCCATTACGTCAAAAGTCAGGACTTTTTCAGAGTCATAAATAGTCATAAATACCAATGGATCTAGAATCAAGAATCAGGAATTAAATAAAAATGTATAAACAAACTATTTTGTTTTTAAAATAGTTACTTTGAAATCAGACATTTCGTGTGGTACATACATAAATCGAAATCTTTTTATTCGTATCCCAGTCTATAAAGACGTTTTTGAAAAAATTAAACTTCAGATGAATGTGATTTAAATTTTGCTAGCTAGGCGTTGCACTAAATATGTACTGATTCTCAGTTAAGTCTTTCGTTTTCAATAGAATTTCTCCTGAAAACAATTGTAGGTAACTTTATACATATGAGACTCACATTGGTTAACATCTAGCAAATGTGCTTAATGACTTTTATAACATTTTTGGTATATTTCAGGACAAAAACCTTATGACGGATAACAATTGCCTGTGAACCAACAAATATGGTGAATTTAGGACCACCATTCTTTTTCTTCCTGCATAAGGTCATGATATCTTAATTTAATCTAATAGCTCCTTCTCGAAATATATACATACACCCTACTTTACCTTTCCGATGGTCAAAATTTGCCTATAGGTTAAGATGATAACTTCGGACGGTGTTTCGGTTAAATTGAATGATATAAACGCTGTGTGAAAGAGTATTAAAATCTGATTTGTAGTGGAATTTCTTGACACTTAGTACTCGTAAATTATACACTGAGCCCGTTGTATTTTGAAACCTGATTTCTTAGCGATATCAATTGTCTCTCCATCACATCGAGATATAAGAAAATGTATCAGATACAGAATAGGTTTTCAAGTTGTCTTTAAAAACAAAATCATTACAATCTATCATTAGACAAACACATCTTGATGATATTTATTTTTCAATCATCATTTCAACATCAAAGAATTGTAACATTTGGAAATCAAAATATTCCAAACAGAGCAAGGCACAGGAAATTCATAGAAATTTTCTCCTGAATTTGGCATGAAAAAGAGGAACGAAGGGAAACTGAGAGAATACGGATACGAGTATATGCAAACTCATTTCTTGTCAATCAAAATCAATCATGTCAAATCTGTACCCAATCACAGATGAAAGATACATCCTCTGCAGACATCGCAACATAAATCTAAATTGTGCTTACTAATGGTAAGCATCAATTGGTTTCTATCGAATGAAATAATAAGCTAGTCTGTGTATGCAAACTCAAAATATTCGTGTAAGATCTTTATTATTCAAGTTGAAATGTTATTTAAATTCTAAGGTTTTTGGCAATGACACCATATCGATCCACGTTGTGCCTAACATTGGATATTTTCTAAGACAGAAAAAAGGGATATTATTTGACATTTTAGGGATTTCGTTTAAATAAATATTTGGTCATATCTTTTTTATTTTTTATTTTTTTTTTATTTGTCTTTCTTTATTTCTTGATAAATTATAAATATAAATTTAAAATGATAATATTTCGATTACTAATTAACTAAGAAATAGCTATGCACAATCTTTTGCCTATGACAAGTGGCGAAAATACTTATAAATTCAAAAATTTAGATTAAACAATAATAATAATAAAAAACTATTGATGGAGATAATACAATGCGAAAATCTAGTTTAAAGAATAAAAAGAAAAAAAAAGGTAAAACAATAATAATTTATATCACTGGATTAAAAAATGTATCTATGTCATTATGGTCAAAAGTGAAGAGCCATTTTTTAATACTATTTAAAAATACAGTTTTCTTCCTCTCACATCTAAGGTTTTCTAGTAAAGAATTATAAAGTCGAGGAGCGGTAGTAAAATAGAAACGTGAAAAGTGTGTTTTGAAAATAGTTGGAATATATTTATATGTATATAGTTGGAAAATATTTATACAAGAGTGTATGGAATACTGCAGTAAAAAAGGAATAATAACCAGTGAAAGGTTTTTGACTATCCACAATCATTTAGTAGTTTTTTTCCACCACAGCAAAGTTTAATTTCCTAAAAAAGGGCACGTTGTGTTACAAAGAAGTACCTATCTAAGTGCTTAACCTCCATTGCGATTCCTAGAAAATGAATTGTGTCCTTATACTTGTAGACTTAAATTGATGACTTGTTAGCCTGGTTACATATACTAAAATTGGTTTCGGTAATCTAAGAGCTTTATTTCTAGAGGATCATTCTATTAAAATGCGAATTTCTATTCGAAAGTTCCTACTCAATATTGAATTTAATGTTATTCAGAAACATACATTCCTTTGAAGAAGCATTTACTCATCAATTGTTCGTAGACCTCAGTGGCGATCAGACGAATTTTCGTGTTAGGCTTTACAAGTGTGAAAAATAAATAAGTATACCTTTAAACAAGAGACTTTCAAGTGTTCGGTAGCCGAAGTGGCAAACACTCGGACGACATCAGTCGTTCATTGATCTCTGTTGAATATAGACGTGTTTCGGCTTGTGTTTGACTTAGTAATTCCAATAAAAAAGATATTTGACAAAGTTCATATAGGGCTCCAATTAGCTCAGTGGTTTTTTTTTTTTTTTATTTTTTGTTATTATTATTATTTTTTTAATAAAAATCAAATAAAGTATAAACAACAATACATGATGAATTCTGGAGAGCGGACCGCTATGCAAATAGCGGGACCAGCTGACAAATCAGGCGAAGCATTGGCAAGTACATCAAGCCAAACAGCAATAGTAGGTGAACCAATGATGAAGAGAAGGAGGAAGCCAATGCCGACTCCTAACTTAGTAAAGCGTCCCTCACTTTCAACTTCCACTGAAAAGCTGCCAGATGGGGTGGGGGAAGGAGCGTACTCAACGACATCAACAGCAGCAGCTATGAAACGTCCGGATCTAGATTATGGTGACTACCCATACGTCTCAGACATGCTACATGGGAGCAGAAAATAGCTTCGCCTGCCTAGCTGCCTCTGAGCCAGATGACGAAGACAACGAGGTCGAAGCTATTAAAAACAGCATCAAGCAGCTACAGAAAAATGTGCTTGCTATAAGAGCAAAGCAAGTGGAAAGTAGGGAGATGGAGAAACATCAACAACTCCAGAACCCTCAGCAACAATAAAGTGCAAACGTGGATCTACCACAAAAACAATCACAGAAACAGCCGCTAAAACAACAACAAATGCAAAAAGAGACACAGGAACTTACAAAAAAAGACGCGGCAGCAGAAAGTGAAAGTTAAACGTCCACCCGTGCATTTGCAAACTCCAGCCGTTACTCCACATATTACCTACGCCCAAATGGCGGCAGGAAGGGGAAATACGGTACAGCAAGCGAAGGTTGCTTCTCAGGCCCCAGCGCCCAGAGCACCTAAACCAGTACCTGACATGCTAGCTATCTAGCTCTCTATCCACGGGCAGATGGCTCAGCTCCAACGTCATGTAACTGAACAGACCGCGCGGGTGGATCAAGTATAGGCACTGCTGCCTGGCCTAACGCACCTTTTGCCGTAATGGGTACGTACGTGGCGGAGCAAACCCTGAAGGTCTTTGCTGTGAAAGTGAATTCACTGATTAGGCTCGAACACCGAGCAGCACTATTTAAGTTTCTTAAAGATGAAGCCCCTGATGTGCTTTTGGTTAGCGAATCTAAGCTTACCAAAAGACACAAATTGAAGCACAGAAGATACATAATAGTACGGAGAAACCGACCCAACTCCATTCAGGGAGGAGGCGTTGCGATTTTCGTACGAAAAATTATACGTTTTAAAAGAGTATACAGCCGTGTAGTACGTAGGTACCAGGTGCTGGAAGCATGCATCGTGTATATCCCCCCCTGAAGCTAGAATTGGAAGGCAACTATTTTGTTATCGGCGGAGATTTCAGCGCCAAACATAGTGATTGGGAAAATAATACATCAAATATTAGAGGGAATCTACTATTCAATTGGTGGGGTCGGCACAGTATAATGTATCGACTCGGGCTTATGGCGACGGAGATTCCGTCGTTTCCCAGGCACGGGTCCTATTTGGATCTTCTGCTTTTCAACTCACGAATACAACTGACATGCACAAACCAACAAACTACAAACTGTATACGCACCTTCGTGTATTACAGTGACCATTGCGGTCTCAGCACCGAAATAACTGTTTCCAATGAAATTGCGGAATTGGATGACTTTGTCCAAAGGCATTCCTACAATTATAGTAGGGTGCGTTGGACACACTTCACCAGAACACTGACTAGAGGACTCTCCTTGAATTCGCTCTACCCACCGTCCAACAGAAATCTGTCAAACGAGAAGATTGATAGGCATCTAAGACTAATGGACGAGATAATCAAACGAACAATGGACAAAACGATACCTGGGTACCAACATACTGACGAAGAAGACTTATTCCGCAACGCAACTATTAACGCACTCTACCGACATAAAAGTAGACTGCTGTCAAGACTAGGAACCTTGTACAGACAATTTACTGGCAGACATAACCCGGAGAAAATGACACTGAAGTCTTCGATTAAAAACCTCCAAACATTAATAAAAGAAAATTACAGAGCATCTGTAAGTTTGTATTAGAACAATAAAATTCGGGCTGTAAACACCAGTAACCGGAATGTGTTACTGCAAATAAATAAAATATTTCGGACAAATAATCAGAACGACCTTCCATGTCTTAAAATCGTCCGAACGACGAGCAACGAACAAATACTTGTAGCAGCAGGCATAGATCCAAATGAAGCTGTTGATGATGACAACTTCTTTGTGATCGAGGATCCGCGACTATCCAGGAAATGTACAAGGCGAATGTTATCATTGGCCCGAACCACGATCTTGAGAATCGAGTCCTTGTGCACAATTTCTAACTTCGACATGAAATTGTGAATTGGCGATCTAAGAGCTCGGATTTCACCCAGTTCAGTGACGAGAATATGGCAAATAATGTCATCACCAACGATAGGGTACTACCTCCGTTCATTTCGAAGGAAGAGCTCCAAACGATCTTCGAATCACTTAGAAGTAAGGAATCAGTGGGAACCGATGAAATACCGAACATTGTGCTTCGACATCTCCCTCTAGAAGCGGTGAACATTCACATCACCCTGTTTACTAATGCAATGAATAATGCACATTATCCAGCGCATTGGAAAACTGCGGTGGTACATCCCATCCCCAAAAGGGATAAAGACACTTCCAATCCGGAGAATCTCCGATCGATCAGTCTTCTTCCAAACATCAGTAAGGTTTTCGAGAAGGTGATCAATAGAGTCCTGACTAAATAGGTTGAGGACAAAAATATAGTTCCGGATAATCAATTCGGTTTCAAGGCGGGGCATGATATAATTCATGCTGCGTCTAAACTGGTTTCTGATATCCAATGGAACAAAGGCAAGAACCAGTGCACTGGTGCCTGCCTGATTGAGTTGGAGAAAGCCTTCGATACCGTATAGTTAGAAGGACTCTTTTTCAAGCTGGACAGGTTGGGCATTAGTAAACCATTACTGTATATTTTTTTAATATGCTCTCCAGTAGACAGTTCATCGTGAAGAATGGCGATGTGACTTCTGCTGGAACATTTAACATTAAAAACAATCTGTAACAAAGCGCAGTAAATTCGCCGATCCTATTCAACATTTACACGAGTGATCTGATAGGTTCACTTCACCATGCCATAGCGTACGCAGACGACATAATAGCGTACAGATCAGGTCCAAAGATTGAGGTCATTAATATACTTTTACAGCGTGACTTCGACAAAATTAAACGATATTGCGATGACTGGAAGTTGAAAATCAACTTTCAGAAGTCGGAAACCATTCTGTTTAGGACGCCTATGTCTGGGGTCTCTAGGGATACCAGAAAGAATCGGCGAAAGTTCTCGATCGTGGGGCAGCACCGGCAGCCACTTGCTTGTCGAAATGTATTCAGATCTGGCTAGATCAATTTCTGTATTTTAACAAACATATAGATGTTGCTCTGGCCAGAGCCAAAGGTGCTTTTGACCTTACAAAGAGACTGTTTTATAACAGCCGACTCGATGCGAGGGTGAAGGTAATCTGCTACATGGCCCTTATCAGGCCCATGCTTGTATTTAGATGTCCCGTGTGGTTCAACGTAAGAGCAAGTTTATTGGAAAAGATTCGGGTGTTTGAGAGGGCTTGCCTTAGGACTTGTCTTCGCTTATACAGAACACAAGAGTCTGAGTACATAAAATTCTATCCTAATGAGGTCTGATACAATAGGGCGAACCTAATAAGAGTGGACAATTTCGTCATTAAGTTAACTCGAAGGCACGTTGCAAGAGCAATGAAGAGCAAAGTGGGCCAGCCTAATATTTTTAACCATGGGCGGCTTACATAGTTTTAGGTAGGTTTAAGTTAGGTTTTAAGAAAAAAAAATATGAAAACGCAAAACAACAAATAAATAAAAACAAATTAAAAGAAGAATATGTATATATATATATATATATATATATATATATATATTTATATATTAAATATATAGGTATTATGGTTATATATATATATATATATGTATGTATGTGTATGTATTAGACGTAAGTAGGTTAAGTAGATTAAGATTTATTTTCAGGTAGTCTATAAATTTTTAGTTTCAAGTTTTTATATTGTACATAGAAAAAGAAGAATTCATTTTCTTAGTATTTAGTATTAATAAATGTAAAAATAGAAATAAAATTAGACTGTAAGATTCGTCGAAAGACATAGATTAAGTATTATATTTAATTTAGAGTGCCCGCATGTGACCAGTAAGTTACAATAAGATTATTGTTAAGTTATTTAAGCTAATTTTTAAGGGTTTTTTGTTTAGCATATAGGAGTAATTTAAGTTATAAAAATAAAAATGCATAAAAACTGAAACTGAAGACTGCATTTACTCATAGATTGTCGGCACATAGTAGCATTTCTATGTGCTTAATATATGCATTTCTACAGACAATTTCCCCGTGGTTCTGCAAAATAGCCAAGGAATTTTAACCCGGGCGAATTATTGAATTTTAATACAGCCCGCAGAATCTTGCTATTGGAAAATGTTTTTCTGAAAATCCTGGACTCTGACAATTCCCATTCGGGTCTTAAAAGGACTCTGTTTGAATTAATAGATTTAAATTTAAACTCAACTACGCATAAGCTGGTCCCAAGTTCAGATTTAGAAAACTATAATATGAAGTCGGAAGGAGAAAGTGTGGCGATTGTTCTGGAAACTGATGAGTGTCCTATAACTTGATTTGGACCAGCACCGCAACAATCATGTTCGAGGCGAAGTGCTTGCCTTACCCTCGATAATAGCCCCGGCGGTTACCGGTCATAAAATGGTAAGGGCATACCCTTCCAGTAGCATTATACTTGCTTATCCCATGATAATTATCCAGCCGAATAATTAGCAGAGGCCTTTAACGGCTATCACTCAGATATCACCGCCATACCTGAAGTGCCGTGGGATGGGCCGGACATAGGAGGATGAAAAACTGTGATATGTACTATATACGGGTATACTATGGTGATTGCAATAGGGATAAGACGTAGCGCTTATTCGGATACGGATTCGCCATATGCGCAGACTAGACAAGAGATATTGAGCTTCCGACACGTGAACGAGCATCTTATGACAATCCGCATCAAGGCTAAATTCGCTAATATGAACTTAATATGCGCCCATGCCCTTACGAAAGACAAAGACGACGCCACCAGAGACTATGAGCAATGTCCAAAGTATGATGTTAAAATCGTATTAAGCGATTTTTACAAAAAATGCTCGTGAGCTTTACGAGCAGAAGAAATTTAAGCAATACCGACTTCTCCAGAAGAAGGAAAAAGAGTACGAGAAGTATATGATTGAAGATATTTCGAGTTTGTACTCCAGAAATAATGTAAAATAAACCTTTTATTTGAGTAATAGTCGGTGCTGAGAATATGGAAAAGTCTCCCAAGTGGGTGGCCGTGGCCCAAGTGGAAGTGAGCTGACTTCCCAATCGGAAGATTCGGTGTTCGAATCCCAATCTCGTCCGAAAGACATTTCATTTTTCAGTTAACAAAAATTAATAATTTGAGTAGTTGGCCAGAGATCAACAACAATCCAACTTCCACTAAGAATTTAGTCTACCCATTAAATGTTGGATGCCTCCCAAGGGGCGAAATAACCACTGAGCCCAATCATCTTTCTTTCTCTTTCCACCCCATTTTCCAAAAAACCTTAACACACGCTGAGGCATTATAAATGTATTCATTCATATTCATGTATGAGGGTTAAGTTCCGCCATTACGCAGAAGACCATTCAACTCAGACGATGAAAGTCAAAGCTTCCATCCACTTCAGAAATAAAATTAAGAATCACTCTTGCCAATCGCTGTTTCTTTGGGTTAATAAGGCAATCGCGTAATAAGGCCCTATCCCAAAAAACTATGGAGACTCTATATAAAACCTTGGCCACCCCAGTCCTATATTATGGCGCAGAAGAATGGATTCTGTAGAAAGCAGGTGAGGAAGTTAGCTAAAAATTGGACTAAAATGGAGAGGCTTATTAGTAGAGGCCTAGGTTCACCCCGAAGGCATCGCCACCAATATGAAATCAATGATGACGTTAGACATATATCCTGCAATAACCAGATTTGACCTTCTTCGACATTACCCCCCAAGCCAGGTTGTCGACTCAGAGATGGTGACATAGGAGTCTCTACCAAACCAACGACAGCGCTCATATCCTATACCGGAACTATCATTTGAAGAAATTGGACTTCCAGGTTGGTCGGTCTGTTATTGGGATTACTGCGCAACCACTTAAATCAATATACACATATTGTGAAACATATATGAACTAATTAGTGTTGACGGCCCCAGCTAATGAGAGACGGAAAACGGCGCCAGACAATTACAAAGCAGATATCACTGCCAACCAGGAAGTACAGTACGAAGAACTGGGTCAAAATAGGATGCACAGCTTTTACATTTACTATGATGACTACTTTGGGTAGAAGAAACAGCGCATAGTTGCATGTAGCAAAGGAAGATCACATCTGAGTAAATAGTTGTTTACATAGATGGCAAACTTTCCAGATATTGGAAAATCAAAACCGCTTTTCTACTGATCGCCCCTAACCGTGTGACTCTGTCTGTGAATACGTGTGAATTGTGATCAATAGCAATTTAACTCCTTTTTTATACAAACCTCGCCCACTTGAACCAAAAAACGTCATTAACAATACACACACTCGTGCAAATCGCTCTCATTCTAGCAATACTTGTAAATCATTCTAGCAAATTTTGACAAAGTTATAGATATGCAAAAGTGTTGGAATTCACTTACAGAGTGACTGTGCGAAAGTTAAGGGTTTGCAAGAGTATTAGTAGAGTTTGACATCTAGTTTAGTTTATCTATGACAAGCACTCTAAGCTACTCTGCATACTTATATCTATGTTTTTCGAATTCATTTACATTTTATTTAAGAATACTTATTTTCTATACTTAAGGCTAAGAAAAAAATTTGTTTACAAAAACTTATCATATGGACATTTTTTATTTTTTATAAAAGCTTAGTATCTAACTTAAAATAAACCTTAGCCTACCTAACCTAAACGCACAATACACACACAAACACACATAGACATTATACACAATCATATACATATATCAGTGTACACCTTTGTATACACTGATATATGTATATATTTCTTAAATGCTAACCTAAACCTATGTAAGCTGGCCATTGCTATTCACAGAACAAATAGATTGGTCAGCTCTGCCTCATTAGTGAGGCTGGTCCAGAATTGACGGAAACGACGACAAAACATCTTTCCCAACATTCAACCACCAGAAATGCTGGTGCTGCCGAACGACATCCTTCTTATCGCGATTCATCCACACTGCCGTGTGCGATGTCTCTGCTGTAGCTGAGTCGCCTGTCCCCAGCTGTCTGAGCGACATGGAAGATTAACGGCAAGGCTGAAGAATCCTGGATCAATGCTATCTGATCTACTCGTAGGTAGAGGAATGCTTCCGGTGGAACGAAGCCGTCAGAGCGCACACTCTCGTGGAAAAGGTAATTGGGGTAGCAAGCACCCGATATCAGGTTACTCGTTGAGGTCATTGCTCTTGCACTGTGCCTTCGAGTCAGCTTAATTACGAAGTTGTCCACTCGTATTAGGTTCGCCCTGTTGTAAAGGACATCATTAGGATAAAATTTCTTGTACTCCGATTCTGGTGTTCTGTACAAGCGAAGACAAGCCCTAAGGCAAGCCTTCTCAAACACCCGAATCTTTTCCATTAAGCTTGCTCGTACATTGAACCACACGGGAGACCCAAATACCAGCATGGGCCTGATAAGGGCCATGTAGCGGATTACCTTTACCCTCGCATCGAGTTGGCTGCTATAAAACAGTCTCTTTGTAAGGGCAAAGGCGGCTTTAGCTCTGGCCAGAGTAGCATCTACGTTTTTTGTCAAAATATAGAAACCGATCTAACCAGACCCCAAGGTATCTGACTACATTTCGACAGGCAAGAGGATGCCCGTGTTTTCCAATGATCGAGAACTTTCGCCAATTTTTTCTGGTATCCCTAGAGGCTCCAGACAACGGCGTCCTAAAGAGAATGGTTTCCGACTTCTGAAAGTTGATTTTCAACTTCCAGTCATCGCAAAATCGTCTTATCTTATCGAAGTCACGCTGCAAGAGAGTGTTAATGACCTCGATTTTTGGACCTGTTCTGTACGCAACCAAATCGTCTGCGTACGCAATAGTATGGGGAAGTGAACCTATCAAGTCGCTTGTATAAATGTTGAATAGGATCGGCGAATTGACAGCGCCTTGCTGAAGACCATTTTTAATTTGAAATATTCCAACAGAAGTCACATCACCATTCTTCACGATGAACTGTCTGTTGATTAGCATATTATAAAGAATGTACAAGAGTGGTTTACTGATCTCCAGCCCAGTCAGCTTATAGAAAAGACCCTCTAACCATACAGAGTCGAAGGACTTCTCCAAGTCAACAAGGCTTTGTTCCATTGGATATCGGACACCAGTTTAGGCGCGGCATGTGAGATATCATGTCCCGCCTTAAAACCGAATTGATTATCCGGAACTATATGTTTGTCTTCAACCCAAATAGACAGAGCTCTATTGATTACTTTTTCAAAAACCTTACTGATATTCGGAAGGAGACTTATCGACCGGAGATTCGCCGGATTGGATATATCCTTCCCCTTTTTGGGGATAGGTTGAACCACCGCCGTTTTCCAATGCGCTGGATAATGTGCATTATTCATTGCATTATTAAACAGGATGGTGTAAATATCCACCACTTCCAGAGGAAGATGTCGAAGCACGATGTTCGGAATACCATCGGTCTCCACTGATTTCTTAGCCCTGATTGTGTCGAAGATCTCACGGAGTTCATCCTTCGAAATGAACGGGGGTAGGTCACCCTCTCTGGTAATGACATTATTTGCCATATTTTCGTCGCTGAACCGGGTGAACCCAGAGTCCTCGGATCGCCAGTTCTCTACTTCATTTCGAATGTAGAAGTCGTGCACCAAGACGCGATTGTCCAGGTCATAATTAAGGCCAATGGTGTCAGTGGCCTTGTATACTTCCTGGAAAGTCGCCCCTATGGCCTCAATTTTCTCCTGTGGATCCTCGATCACAAAGAAGTCGTCATCATCAGCGGCCTCATTTGGATCGATATCTGCTATTGTCAGTAACCGTTCGTTGTCTGTTGTCCGGGCTATTTTAAGACACTGAAGGTCGTTTTGATTTTTCTCCGAAATAGTTTATTTATTTGCAGAAACATATTCGAGTTGCTGGTGTTTACAGCTCGAATTTTGTTGTTCCAATACAAACTTACAGAAGCCCTGTAATTTGCTTTTATTAATACTTGCAGGTTTTTGATCAACGACTTTAGCGCCATAATCTCAAGGTTATGTCTGTCAGTAAACTGTCTGTACAAGGTTTTTAGCCTTGACAGCAGTCTACTTTTTTGTCGGTGCAATGCGTCAATGGTTGCGTTGCGGAATAAGTCTTCATTATCAGTGTGATGATACCGAGGTATCGTTTTGTCCATTGTTCGTTTAATTGTCTCGTTCATTAGTTTTATATACCTGTCAATCTCCTCGTTTGACAGATTTCTATTGGACGGTGGGTAGAGCGAATACGAGGAGAGTGCTCTCGTCAGTGTTCTGGAGAAGTGTGTCCAACGCACCCTATTATAATTGTAGGAATGCCTTTGGACAAGCTCACCTAATTCCGCAATTTCGTTGGGAATAGTTATTTCGGTGCTGAGACCGCAGTGGTCGCTGTCATACACGAAAGGGCGTAGACAGTTTGCGTTTGTAAATTCGTATCTGTCATATGCATTCGTCGTACAGCAGTAGATCCAAATAAGACCCGCTTCTGGGAAACGACGGGTTATCCGTCGCTTTAAGACCGAGTCTGCACATGACATCGTGCTGTCCCCACCAATCGAGTAGTAGGTCCCCTCTAGTATTTGGCAAATTATTTCCCCAATCTCTGTGTCTAGCGTTGAAATCCCCGCCGATTATAAAATAATTCTCCCCCGATTCCAGCCTCAGAAGTCGAAAAAGCGTGTAGAGCTCTGTAATGAATAGGGTGGATTGTGAAGCCTCAGGTGCGTAAACAGAGGCCAAGTACAGCCGCTTACTCCCTTGTACACTCTGTGAAATTTTATACCTTCTTTAATGAAGATCGCGACACCGCCTCCACGTTTGGATCTGGGCCGATTTCTTCTTCTAACAATATAATTATTGTACTGCAGTTTGTGCTTATCGGTTAGCTTGGTTTCGCTAGCGAAAAGCACATCCAGAGTTTGGTCTTGTAGCAATTTAAACATCGCAGCTGTTCGTTCGATCCTAACCAGTGAATTAACATTCACCGCCTGTTCTTGTACCTGCTGTTGCAGCTGAGCCATCTGTCCTTGGATTGCGAGCAAGATGGCCAGCATATTAGGAGCAGTTTCCGTTGTTCTCGACATCGGCGCCGGAGAAGCAACAGTTGCTTGCTGTACCGTAGCCCCCCTACCAGACGCCATTTGGGCGTAGGAAATTTGGGACGTTACGGCTGGTGTTTGAAACCTAACAGGTGAACGTTTGACCTCCACCTTCTGCTGCCGAGCCAGTTTTGCTTTTTTAATGTCAGTGAACTTAGGACAACCCCGATAATTTGCGGTGTGTCCCACGTTCCCACATAACACGCACGAGAGCTGCGTCCTATCGGTTGCTCCGTCCCTACCCAAAGCGCACTCCTCGGAACTGTGGTTCCGTCCTTCACGCATCGAGGCTGCATTTGGCAGTTCGACGCGGCGTGCCCGAAACTCTTGCAGCGAACGCATTGTATAACGCCTTCGCTCCTTTTTAGATTTTCCCAGTGAACCACCTGGTAGTCTAGGACATTGATACTCCTTAGACTATCCAGACGGCTTTCGGGACTGAGCTGCACCAGGAAGAACAGCAAACTCCGTTTCTCCCGCCTGGCTCTAGCTGTGGTAAATGGCTTTACCCCTACAAACTTGAGTCCTTCGCACTCCTTCTGTTTGAGCAGTGCCAGGATCTCCTCAGGATCATAAGACGGTTCCAACCCCTTCAGCAGCATAGATTGCCGCTTTTCACACTTTGGTGTGAATGAGTAGTGCTCCGTCGTCGTTGCATTTAGGAGCCCTTTCACTTTCGCGTAGCCTTCCACTGTATTACTGTGGATGGCATGGCGATCGTTCCCCAATCTCTTTATGTTAAAATTATTACCAATGACCAACTTACACAGGTCCTTGGTTGCATTTACCTCTAGTTTATAGGTGTTGATTGGTGGCACCCTCTCCTTCTTCTTCTGTTGCTGTTGTTGCCGTTGCTGTCGCTGCTGCTGTTGTTGTTGATGTTGTTGTTGTTGGTGTTGGTGTTGTTGTTGTTGTTGTTGTCGTTGTTGTTGGTGTCGTTGTTGTCGTTGTGGTTGCTATTGTTGTTGTTGTTGTTTATGTTGTTGTTGTTGCTGTTTTTGTTGTTGCTGCTGCTGTTGTTGCTGTTGCTGTTTTTGTTGCTGCTGCTGCTGCTGTTTTTGCTGATGCCGTTGTTGTGGCTGCGCTTGTTGTTGGTGCTTTTTAAGCTTTTGTTGGTGTTGTTGCTGGGTCTGTTTTTGAGCAAGCAGCGTCTGCTGTTGTTGCTGGGATTGCTCTTCTTCTTCCCTCTTCCTTCTTATCATTTGCCTTTCTTTGATGGCAAGTACCCTTTGTTGTAGCATTTTGATGCTGCTACTTATGGCCTTCATCTCTTCCTCTTCATCTTCCTATTCGATTTGTGCCAATGAAGCGAAGTTGTTGCCTTCCCTCACTTCACCAACCATTTTTACAGTGGAAGTTGGTTGGGTGGGTCGTTGAACTATGTTGATAGTTGGCCTAAGCTTCCTCCTTCTCTTAGCCGTTGGTGTTTGGCTTGAACTACTTGTAGCCTCGCCTGATAATAATTCAGCAGGTCGCGCTATTGGCATAGCGGACCGCTCTCCGCAATCCATCACGTGATTTTTTTTTTGTTTTTTTCTATATTTTTTTTTTAGACTTCTCTCGTTATTATTTCAATAAAAATTGGAAATAAAAACAGTTTGTCTGACGATGGGAAATCGAACCCAGGCCTCGGGATCGTTACACCAGGTATGATATCGTCCAGGTCTTTACCACCTCGGCTACCGAACACTTGAAAATTCATTGGCTAAAATTATACTTATTATTTTACTGCACTACTTGAGCTGAACACGATAATACGTCTGAACACCACTGAGGTCTATGAACGACTGACAGTGAAATCATCTCAGCGATGCACTTGGCAAAGAAAGGGATCCTTAACAAGAACCTTCTAAATAAAGAGGAAATTCTGGATGTGCTTTCGCAGATAGAAACTCTCCCGGATGACAATGAGATAGAGGCTATAGAATACGCGAAATCTATAATGCTACAAAAAGAATCACTCTTACTGTACGTTGTGTCTTTACTCAAAACTGGACCAAGGGAATTTAATCACGTGCTGATCCGATCTACTTTCAGAAACAACAAGAGAATACACCTGGATGTCAACGAACTATTTGGAGTTAAGGGGTTGTGCTCAAAAATTAAGAGTGCTACAATCTGTAACGAAAACCGGCTTTAGGGACTCTCCTCAGATCACTGTATTAGTCGGGTAATGAGAGAAAAAAAAGCGGACTGCGACAACCAGACCTATAATAAACCTGTTATTGAACTCCTAACTGGATACACTGTCTAACAAACTTCAATGGAACCCTCCGACACCTTAACGAAACCAAACTACTAAGCGGAACATTCCTAATACTGTTTAACAACGAGGGGAAATAAGAACCTTCCAAGTTTTGCCCCCAATAATTCAATCAAACATAACCATTAAAAATGTAAAATTAGACCTTGCATTTTTGCATGATTTACTCCTATATAATGTTAAAAAACTAGATAAATTTAGAAGTATTACCAACATGTCAATGATTTCCGATTCAATTATAAATATATGTATTACTAATTGTCACTTTTTGTCTACTCATATATAAATATAAATTAAGAAATGTGAATAAACCTATTCAAGTTCAATTGCCAAAGATCAATGACTTTTACCCTCAACCTATTAAGCGTAACATTGACCCGCGAGACACGGATTTTAAGGAGGGAGGAGTTATAACACCAACTCCTGCTGATGCAGCACACGCGCCGATTCAATCCTACATGCATCATATTTGATGTTGCTAGATCAGCACATGCGCTTACCTAAAGACCTTCGGTAATTGAATACTTGTTCAGGTGCATTTGAATGCGACTCGTATTCCGTCTGGAATACTTTCCCACACAATTGCAAGCTCATCAATTACAATAATTACAATAATGTTATAAATAGATGACAAGAGCAAATTATGTTTAGATTTAAGTTTGACTTCAATAAAGAGACTTGTGACTCACTAAAGTGGAAAAATTGTTTTTTTTTCATTTATTAACGAATAAAATATATGGTATTGATGATCCAGTTTTCATATTAGGGATAATGACAAATGTTTGTGAACATTGCAAAGCTCTAAAATGGAAGCATGAATCAGTCGAAATGTGTTGTTTAGGTGAGAAGGTGAAATTGGAAGAAATTGCTAATCCGCCTGAGGCGCTCTATTCTCTAATATCCATGCAGCATACTTTGTCTAAGCAATTCATTCAGTCCATATGGTCTTATAATTATGCTTTTCGAATGGCTTCATTTGGAGCTAATCAAATTGTTGAGCAAGGATTTATGCCAACTTTTAAAGTTCAAGGACAAATTTACCATTTGGTCGGAAGTCTACTTCCTGTAAATAATTTTCACAAATTTCTTCAAATCGTATCAGACATGGAAAATCAAGTAGCTACGCGATGCAATCGACAACCAGGCTTAAATATACAAATCGTATCTGACTTGTAAAAAATGTTACACCAAAATAACGAATATATAAAGTCTTTTAAAACTGCGACCGACAACCAGGCTTAAATATACAAATCGTATCTGACTTGCAAAAAATGTTACACCAAAATAACGAATATTGTTGGAGCACTTTATCAACAACACATAACAACGATATTTATTGAATTGTAAATTGCAAATTTTTTGAATTAAATCGATAATCTTCATTGTACTAAATTTCGTTAATATTTAAACTTGGCGCCTACGAATATCGAGCCGCCATATTTATCGTATTTAATGATTTTTAGCTTTCGTTAAAATTTATACCAATTGAATTGTATAAAAAGCAATAAACGCTCAGTTTGGGCCTCTTTTTTTTCTCTTGTTCACGCTTGGTTTTTTTTGATTCGTCATCTCCTGTCGCTGTGTCATCTGTGCTCTCGCTGTGGAAAAAATTACCAAAAATATATTACACCCGGAAAGACCCACAGAATCCATAACCCCCAATTCCAATTCATTTTTGATGTGAATTTTCCTACTAAAATAATAACGTAAATTTTTACATCAAAGCGGTCAGACTCGTTGATCGTACATTTTGGCGCCAAAACGTGAGGCAATCTTTTCGGTTTCGAGTTGTATCGGTATTCGGTATCGTTGTGCAAAAAAACTTACAAACAAAAAAAAACCTCAAAGTGAACATAGTACCTACAAAAAAGAACAGTGAGACAGTGAGTCGCGTTCGGTTATCGGTTTACGCTAATACAAAAAAGCAAGGCGAAAGTCACATTGGAAGCACCAACACTTCCAAGGAAGAAGAGGAAAGGAGAGCCAAAAGACATTTATTGTCCCATCGACTAAAAAGTACAGGGAAAGCTAAGTATCCTCCCTGCAAAGGTACGTAAGAAATACTTCATCTATTCGAATGTGCGTTAGCTAAAACTACTTTATCATCAGCAAAATATCCATCCAATCAATTAAAATCAAAATTACACAAAACGCACATTCGACATACGAGGAGATATACTGCATGCAAATTTTATCCTTTATAAATTGTATTACATTAATTTTATAAAAAAAAAAAAGTGCTGAAACAACACTGAAGTGTATTACTCATGACAAACGAGTGCATATTCCACAATAATATTAATGCGTACATCTTGTCGGGAGAAGATCAAAATTAGAATCCACAAAGATAATGTCGCAGTTTCTTACGTTCCACACATTTTTTTCAATTGGGCAGTCTTTCGCTCATTCGCAAAATAGTCTTCGCTCATTCTCAAATCGTCGTTTCCTTCCTCATTCATACACACAGACATCTTATATAATCCAGGAAAATCGTCGCCCTTTCGCTCGATCGCTTTATTTCGGTTTCTACAGGAGACAAACAACTCATCGACATTAGTTTTTCTTTCGTAAGTCCGCTTTCATACGTCGCAAGTGTGTTATGCGCATGTTCTAGTTATTTTCTTTTGAATTGTCATTCAGTGATGCGAGCAACTCTACATGAAGACTTTCCCCTTCTTTGAGTTTGCATGTTATTTGACAGTTCTCTTTCATTTCATCTTTGGCGCTCAGTCTTTCATAATTGAAAATGAGCCCCCTTGTTAATTCTTTGGTCCATTTCAGTTCATCCGCCATACTGAAATGTTGTGCTCGTAACACAGCGGAAGAAATAATGAAGCAAATGCGAAAAAGAAAGAAGAATGAGAAAAAGAAATGTCAAAAACTTGCAATGAAATTGCTACCCACAGGCAGTGGGAATTTGGATAATTGGGTATTTTTTGTTTCATTATCCCTCCCTTTTGCACTCACTTGAATCTTTCGAAACATGCGACGTATGAAAGCGGACTAAGGAACACGTTTCGCAAATTCGTTTGGCAACAGGTTCCACACAATTGAGCATCATAGTGCATCGCAACTTTATCGGCCGATTCATTTGATATCGCAGCGGAACAAGAGCTCGCAGACACATATCATCATTGGACATGATTTTAATAGTTTAACAGCAGTTATCAGTGGATTTTTGAAGCAATAATATTCGGATTTTTATTGGAATTTCGGTGTGAAGCTTGCAGGTAGCAGCTTGTTGGAATTAATCTGACAATATCATTATATTCTTCGTACAGACACGGTGCCACTACAATTTCAAGTTTATTGTAAATTTATAAATGTTCATACTCGTATAAGGGCTTCGCTATACTTTTAGTTGATGTATCTTCGATCTCATTGTCGCAATTGAAAGTTCGTCCACAGCTATTTAGTTTCGCATCATTTTTCATTTCTCGCAGACCTTGGAGCAAAAAAAAAAAAAAATCATTTCACGTTCGTCAGGTTTCTGCACTTTGGCAAACTTCATTATCAATTGTATTTTTTGATCCCTTTTTTCATAATGTCGGAACCATCGATAGAGGAGTTAAAGCAAATGCGTTCCTCAACCAAGGGAAGCATAACCAGAATAAAAAATAGTATCAAAGATGAACTGTCACCAACTGAATTAGAATGTCGCTTAGGTATAGTGGAATCCTACTTTAAACAACTTTTAGTATTTCAAACTCAAATTGAACGTTTAACCCCTACGGATACGGCAAGAGGTGAGCTTGAAGAGCTTTATATTTCTACAAAAACGAAAATACTAGCGGGTCTAGGTGCAGTAAGGAACAGTACTTTAGAAACTACATTCTCAGTTCCACAATCGGTCAACCATTTGCAAAAATTAAGCTTGCCTAAATTCAGTGGCAAATATTCAGAATTTAAGAACTTCATTAACTCGTATACTAAACTTGTAGACAGTGACCCGAGTCTTTCAACAATCGAAAAGTTTAATTATTTACTGACGTGCTTAAGTGGTCAAGCACTCGGCACCATAAAAGCTTTTCAGGTCACAGAGGTTAACTACCCTAAAGCACTTGCTCGACTTAAAAACCGTTACGATAACGATTGTCTTATATTTTTGGAAAACATATCTCAACTCTTTGAATTGCCTAAGGTTTCGAAGCCGTCAGCATCGCTTTTACGTAGTTTATGTGACAACGTCTCTGCATTGTTCGATTCTTTACAGTCAATTGGAACTCATGCAGACATATGTAATGCTGTAATTATTTATATCACGATGTCCAAAGTCGACGAAGATACTCGAGTCAAGTGGAATGAGCAGTGCGACTTTAAGACACTTCCAAGTTGGGATGCGTGCGCTAAAGTTTTAAATAAAAGATGCCAATACCTGGAAGCACGCGATGGTCAGCAGCTGCGTTCAGACCATTATAGGAAATGGCCAAATAAAACTAAATCGTCCTTTGATCAACGTTTACAAACTTCTTTGACTGTGACGCAAAGATCGTGCGCATTTTGTAAAGAAACCGCCCATATAATTAGCAATTGTTCCACTTTTAGCAAACTCTCTGTATCAGATCGGTTTGCAAACGTTAAGAAGCTATCCCTTTGTTTAAACTGTTTAGCTAAAGGTCACACTGTATCTAAATGTCCATCAACATATCGGTGTAGAACATGTAAGCAACCACACCATACCTTGCTGCATCGAATTCAACAACAGCCAACAGTGACCTCGGAAAATATTCAAATATCTACTAGTTCTGCAGCTTCCCATTCTGCGTTGGAGAAAGAATCCGCCTTTAGGACAGCACAGGTGATTCTAGCGACTGCTTTGATTTTGGTCAAGGACGGCTTCGGAAGTTTCCAAATGGGCCGCGTGTTATTAGATTCAGGTTCACAAGTCAATTTCATAAAGGAGTGCTTCGCTAACTCCCTAAATTTACATAGGCAAAGGAAAAATATGGATATACGAGTAGTCGGAATCGGATCAACTGAAACAAAAATTAAATTCCTTACACAAACTACCATTCGCTCAAGACTCAATAATTTTGAAATTTCTTTGGAATTCCTCGTTACACCAACCATTACAGGATACCAACCTGATTCAGAACTTAAGGTAAAGGACTGGAACTTACCCAACCATATTGAACTTGCAGATGAGCATTTTAATGTACCATCACCGATCGACATGTTACTTGGAGCTGAAACCTTCTTTGAACTACTTCTGGCAGGTCAAATTAAGCTCGGACCGGAACTACCCTCGCTGCAAAATACACATTTAGGATGGATTGTATCTGGGAAATACAGGAGCCAGCTGGAACCCGAAAAACAGATGTGCTGTCTAAGTTCATCGGAAGACCCATTAGATGCATTTGTCGAAAAGTTTTGGGAACTGGAGGCAGTGGATGCACGCAAGTCAAAGTTGACAAAAGAACATGCAGATTTAGAAATACACTTTCGGAAAACTATCGAAGAATTACACGGTGGGAGACTAATGGTTCAACTCCCATTTAAGCATGATCCCGGGTGCATAGGAAATTCTTATGACATAGCTTTGAGGAGATTTTTATCGTTGGAGCGCACATTTTCCAAAGATCCGTCACTAAAATTTGAATATGTTAAATTTCTGCAGGAATATAAGGATCTAGGGCATATGTCTTTGGTAGAAAGTCTTAACTTGAAGGAATCTCATTATTACTTACCTCATCAGGCAGTTCTGAAACCAGGAAGCACTTCAACTAAACTAAGAGTAGTATTCGATGCCTCATGCCGGACATCATCACAGATATCCCTTAATGAAATCCTCATGACAGGTCCGACCATTCAGGAAGATTTATTCCTCATTCTACTAAGATTTCGTTTTCATAGATACGCCTTGACTGCAGATATAGTTAAAATGTATAGACAGATACTAATGCATCCATCTCATCGTAAGTATCAATATATTTTATGGAGGGAAAGCGAGCAGTCACCCATACAGACCTACGAGCTGAATACTGTTACCTATGGTACAACTTCGGCACCATTCCTGGCAATCCGCTCGCTTATATACCTTGCAGATAAATTTAAAAATAAAAAATTAGGATCCAAAATAATTCGCTCAGACTTTTACGTTGATGACATGCTCTCTGGAGCTAACAATCTCGATGAATTACGTCAGATACAAAGGGAAGTGGTGTCAATTTTGAAGTCATCAGGCCTTGAACTCTCAAAGTGGCATAGCAATGGGTTGGATGTTGAACAACTGAATCCGGAACACAAGGATATAAATATAGCGGACTCAAATCTAACGAGTACCTTGGGAATCACTTGGGATCCCAAAAACGACAATTTTTCGTTCAGTTACAAAAATAATCGCACATATACCAGTTGTACGAAAAGATCTATGTTGTCAGTATCATCTGCTCTATTCGATCCAATGGGTTTGCTAAGCCCAATAATCATTGTTGCAAAAATCCTGCTCCAAAAGGTCTGGATTGAAAAGTTAGACTGGGGTGCGGCAGTTCCGCATAATATTGAAACAGAGTGGCGTCAATTTATGTTGGATTTACATTCGCTCAAAAACATTTCTGTTCCGCTGTTCGTTTTATCTGCAAATACGAAAGAAATACAAATCCATGGATTTTGCGACGCGTCTCTGAACGCATATGGATGTTGCATTTACACCAGAACTACTGATACCTCAGGTTCGGTATGGGTCAAACTTTTGGTAGCGAAGTCTAAGGTTGCACCGGCAAAAGGGAAACAACTCCCACGATTAGAACTTTGTGGTGCTCACCTTCTCTCCAAATTGTGGTTGAAAATCGAACCAATCTTCAAAACATCGTACTCAAAAATTTTCTTTTGGACAGACTCTAGCATTGTGTTGCATTGGATTTCCACGCATTCTTCAAAACTCACGACGTTCGTAGGAAATCGTATAGCGGAAATCCAGGAACATACGCAGAATATCGTCTGGAGACATGTTCCCACAAAAGAAAACCCTGCTGATATTGTTTCACGAGGCTGTACCACTCAGGGGCTAAGAGACTCGATATGGTTTTCTGGACCTTCCTTTTTGTTGGAAGACCCTAAAAAATGGCCACTTCACTTAAATGAAGAACTTTCTTCGGAATTCCTTACTTTAGAAAAGAGAAAAACCGCATTGCTTAGTAAAAAACTTCCAGACGAATCACCGTATTTAGTGGATATCGTAAATAAGTATAGCTCTTATAGAAAAACAATACGCATTTTCGCATACGTATTACGGATTGTCAATAGGATGAGGAAACGTTCGGTGGAAAACGTGAAATTTTTTACTCCCATGGAATTAGATTCTGTACTTCATAAAATCGTATGGATTATTCAAACATATTATTTTGCTGATGAAATCGACCTGATTCAACGTGGGAAACAACCTAAAGGAGCCATCAAGTGTTTAAGCCCGTTCATTGATGAGTTCAACGGAATTCAATTGCTAAAAGTAGGAGGTCGACTAAAGAATGCGAACGTTCCAGAGGAGCAGAAACATCCATTTCTTCTTCCAAAGGAGCCAAACTTTGTTCTCTCAATGGTTAGGGATGTACATATATCAAATTTTCATGCAGGACCCAAGACTCTTGTTGCACTAATAAGACAACGATTCTGGATCGTCAACGCAAGAAATATTGCTAGGAAGGTCGTCAGAAACTGCGTATCTTGTACAAGATACCGTCCGAAGCTACTTCAACAGGTCATGGGTGATCTACCTGCTGAAAGACTTATCTCGTCTCGTCCTTTTTCTCGTTGTGGTGTGGATTTTTGTGGACCAATTCATACTTTTTATAGGATTCGTGGCAAGATTCCCTACAAGACGTATGTTGCAGTTTTCGTCTGCTTTGCATCAAAGGCTGTCCACCTTGAAGCCGTATCAGATTTATCTGCAGACGCATTCATTGCAGCTTTAAAGCGGATGATTGGTCGTCGAGGCTTACCACATGCAATTTTTTGTGATAACGCTACAAATTTTGTGGGGGCCGACTCAAAACTTAAAGAATTCCGCAAAATGTTGTTTCAACAAAAATCACTTAAAATCATTAATCACTTTTGTTCTAATGACAATATTAATTTTCATTTCATCCCACCTAGGACTCCACATTTCGGTGGGCTCTGGGAGGCCACCGTCAAGGTTGCAAAGGGACACCTCTATCGAAGTCTTCACAACGCTAAGCTGACATTTGAAGAGCTTTCAACAGCATTGGTCGAGATTGAAGCCGTGATGAATTCCCGGCCAATATCTTCGCTATCAACCGATCCCAACGATTTTGAAGCTTTAACTCCTGGGCATCTTCTCATCGGAGCAGCACTAAGGGCCATTCCCGAAGCACCAGATGATGTATCTGATATCAGCTACCTGCAAAGATGGCGTCGCATAAACGCTGTCAAAACTCATTTCTGTAAGCGCTGGTCAAACGAATACGTCAACGAACTTCAGCAACGGTCAAAGTGGTCCTCCCCTCAGCAGAATTTGGAAGCTGGCGCAATGGTCATCGTACATGACGATAACCTTCCTCCTCAGAAGTGGTTGCTTGGTAGAGTCATTAAAACTATTCCCGGCAATGATGCCATGGTGAGAGTTGCTGACATCCGGACGACAAAAGGCGTTTTACGACGTCCAATTCGCAAGCTTGCTGTCCTTCCTGTTTGAAAGGGACCTTTCAAAGGGGGCGGAATGTTGGAGCACTTTATCAACAACACATAACAACGATATTTATTGAATTGTAAATTGCAAATTTTTTGAATTAAATCGATAATCTTCATTGTACTAAATTTCGTTAATATTTAAACTTGGCGCCTACGAATATCGAGCCGCCATATTTATCGTATTTAATGATTGTTAGCTTTCGTTAAAATTTATACCAATTGAATTGTATAAAAAGCAATAAACGCTCAGTTTGGGCCTCTTTTTTTTCTCTTGTTCATGCTTGGTTTTTTTTGTCGTCGTCTCCTGTCGCTGTGTCATCTGTGCTCTCGCTGTGGAAAAAATTACCAAAAATATATTACACCCGGAAAGACCCACAGAATCCATAACCCCCAATTCCAATTCATTTTTGATGTGAATTTTCCTACTAAAATAATAACGTAAATTCTTACATCAAAGCGGTCAGACTCGCTGATCGTACAAATATATAAAGTCTTTTAAAACTGAAATAGAATCCAATCAAAATTTGCAGCAGCTTAAGATTGCACTGATCTTTTTATTACAATGACATGCAACAGCAAATGGACGAAAATAACAACCAACTTTCTTCCGGATAATAAAAGTCATGATCGGCATGATATCATTGCCAGGATCTTTCATGGAAAATTTAAGAAGCTTATGAACCTCATAACCAAAAAGAATATTTTCGGAAAGTGTCTTTGTTATATATATAGAATTGAGTGGCAAAAGAGAGGTCTCGCCCACGTACATACATTTTCTACTCTGGCTTTCAGAAAAGATTCATGGCAATGACATTGATTCCGTAATATATGCTGAAATACCCTATACTAAAATAGACAAAGAATTGCACGATATCTTAATAAAGAATATGATCCATGGTCCTTGTGGTACTCTTAACCCAGCTTCAGCCTGTATCACCTCTAATATGTGCACCAAAAGATATCTAAAATCTTTTATGGAGCAAACTGTAAAAGGAGATAATGGCTACTCTAAGTACAGGTGACGTACTCCATCAAATGGTGGGAGAACTGCAGAAATAAAGGCGGGTAAACAAAACTATTCATAATTGTGGGGTTGTACCGTATAATCCGGTTTTGCTTCGCACATTCAATGCACATAGTAATGTTGAACTACGCAGTTCAATTAAATCAATCAAATATGTCTGCAATTATGTTAATAAATTAAGTGATCAAGCGACGTTCTCCTTACAAAATCGACAGTATGAGAGTCGAAAATATATTGTATTAGTATCCCGGAAGCAGTGTGGAGAATTCTGTCATTTAATATTGATGCACGGCGTGAAACCACTTTAACAGCTTTACAAACTTTGTAAAGAAGATGATTTTGCAAGAACTCTCCTATGTAATGAAATACCAATGAACTATACATGGAATAGAAATAAGTTCCAACGTCGAAAACAAGGCGAGAATGTGAGTGGTTATAACGTTGTACGGAAAACTAACGCTATACGACGTGTATATACGGTACATCCTGCCAATTCAGAGTGTTTTTATCTCCGCATGCTGCCTCACCATATCCGAGGTCCAACATCATTTTTCAGCTTAAAGATGGTAAACGGAATATCTCAATGCAGCTACAAATCTACTTGCAAGGCTCTAGAAATGATGGAACACGTTGAATGCCTATCTGTCTCCGAACCACTAAGGCTTTGGCAGGAATTCAGAAATAATTTTACTGAAAACATATTAAATCGCATGCGGAATGTATGTGCAGATGTTAATTATAACGACAGCATTTATAATGAAGCTCTTATGCTTCTTGAGCGAATCGTACAATCAATAAGCAATAAAAGTATTGTATTAGCGATTTTAGACTGCCTCTGCCAACTGATTGTGCTAATGGTGATACATTACTTGATACGGAATTTATTAAAGAAACCTCATACAACAGAGAGGAGCTACTGCAAGAAGTAGATAAATGCGAACAATTCTTGACTGTTTTAACTACAAATCCAGCAGGACTACCAGGGCATTTAATTTTCTGAAAAGTTGAAGTGCCAATAATTTTATTAAGAAACTTATGTCCCCCAAAACTGTGTAATGGAATAAGATTGCTGGTTAAAGACATGAGACCTAATGTAATTTTTGCTACTATTACAACAAGACCAGGCACAGGTGAATATGTATTTATTCCAAGAATACCGATGATACCTTCGGATTACGAATTTCTTTTGTAGTCTTTTACAATTTCCAATAAAACTATGCTTTTCTATGACCATCAATAAGACTCAAGGTCAAACTGTTAAATTTATGGGCATTGATTTGAGTAATGAATGCTTTCCACATGGACAACTTTACATGACCGGCTCATGAGTAAATAAGGAGGAATATTTGCATATTTTGTCACCAAATGGTACAACAGCAAATGTTGTTTACAAAGAAGTGCTCTAACTGCAAAAATACCATTTATGTAAGTACCTACGTATTATGTAAGTATACAAATGCTTCAGAAACTTACTAATTTCTACCCGTAGGTATGAACTTTATGATCAAAACATTAGACATCAAGGATTTTGAATTACATTGGATATATATACATACATATGTATACTTAAACTTAATAAGCTTCGAAAATAATAAATATTAAGATTTTTGTATTAATTTGTTGTTTATTCATTATCACAAACATAATAGTAAATACCTACTCAGCAAAGCGGGTACATCAGCTTGTATTAAATAAAATAGAAAATACCAAGGAAAAAAAATACATAAAAAAATAAATTGAATTAAAAGTTGTTGCATACACCAATATTTCACAGCCAATACAGCCCGTCAAACAAAACCTATCCGGTATTCCGGCTCAATTTTGTCAATCGAAAACTCGGTATTCGATGCGGTGTGAAAAAGATACTAAGCGAAATCTGAAAGTCTAGTTTTTGACAAAATGGGGCCGACTATTACCAACAACGCGGCGTATCTGCCGACTACACGTATCCCTACAGAAAATAATCAAAAAGTGTTTAATCACATGATCGTGAAGGTTAATTACGCAAAATTATACGCTCATAGAATGTTGTTTTTAACAAATTGACTATAGAGCAGAGCGCTGTGGAGCATGTTGGACATGGTAAATTTCACAGACTGAATCATGACCAATATTATTATGCACTGACTGTTTCGATCACACTCATATCTAATTGCGAAAACTATTCTATGGTTCGATAGTTTCCTATCCTTTTACCATTCTTCCGCTCAAGCAATTTCTTTTTTTTTCTAAAAGTTTGGTCAATTCTATTATAAAGGAGGTCCAAGGAGTACAATAAAGTACATAGTTTGTTTTCTAAGCACTCTGATTATTTAAATAATCTTATGATGAAAATCATTTTATTTTGACTTTAATATTAGTTTTGAAAAACTAGTTTTGAACGAAAAATAATTCTTGTTAATCACTGCATTAACGGGTGGGGTGTTTTTAGCCGTGTACTAGATTATTATGAAAAGAAAATTCTACAAAACAGCTTAAATATTCTTCATATATCCTCCGAAAAGTATTTTATTCCTTTTTCGTTGGCGGGAAGAGTTTATTGTCCTTACAAGTTTGGTGAGCTGTAAAGAAATATGCCTATCAAAAAGGAACTACAGGTCGGGTATGTAAAATGGTAAAGATGAAACATTGGCGTTGAATCTCATTTGTTAGTTACCGAAATGGGTGATGATACCGCCTCAAGGGCGGGGTAAGGGTTTGCACTTTCGAAAAATTGAATTTTTTGAATTTTTTGTCTTATATTATTGTTAAACATTTCAAGAATATATTCCCAAAATTTTAAGTCGATGTGAGCAAAACTCTTGAAGTTATTGTCTAACTCTGACAGCAACGGGCGTTTGGGAAGGCAGTGCGTTTTTCTCAAAACTACGTTTCAAAGCCCTATTCACTGCCATTTAAAAACTACTTGACCGATTCATTTCAGCCTTGGCACACATTTTCTACATATAAAATACCTCCCCTCAACGTTTAGTTAATTTTTTTTTTTTATATTAAGGGGGTTTCCCACCCACAAAATGGCGGAATTTTTCATTGAAAATAGCAGCTTACAGTTTAGATGGCCACCAAAAATTTTTAAATGAAAAAAAAATAATCATACAATGTTGGGGGGAGGATTTGATGATACTTTGACTAAATTTTAATAGTTTTTGGTTTCAGATAATTTCCGACCGAGAAAGTGAACACCGCAAATTGTTATTTTTCTAAGACGTTCTGGGGCAATCTCTGTCAGCGGCTTGTTTTTCAATATTTTTGGATGAAAAAATTATAGAATATTACTAAAAGTATACTTAATAATGTGCAAAAAGTTTGAATAAATTTGCTCAATCCATACTTTAAAAAAAAAATCACAAACAAGTCTTTTTTTACGCTGAATCCCTTACCCCGCCATCAAACTACCTCAAAAACCCAAAAATATTCCACCACCTCCAGAACACACACCCTCCGGTTTTGGAATTTCTTGGACTCAATCGGAATAGAACAGTAGATAAAAATAGCTGAACATTTACAACGAAAGAGAAGAGAATTGACGTTGCATCTTCCCTTGTTGACGCTACTTACCTGAAGTACTGATCTAAGCGAAGTTTTTCAACCCTTCCTCCGATGTTCTCATACTGGAAGGAAGGTTAATCAAAAAAATTATATCCATGATGCACGACGTTTCGTAATACGTCTTTAAAGGCCAGGCGTGTTCATTTTGTATTTGTCGTTATATACATATGTGTAGCAAAGAACTGCATTGAGTATGATCGTGTCGATTCGATCATTGTCGTCAAAAATTCGATACAAGTCAATCGAACGCATGTTAGATGCATGCTCGTTCAGGCTGCGCACTCGAAACAAAAATTCTTGGGCAAACATGTATGAGACACGACATTATTTTTTCGAGTTCGTGCGGTAGTGTACTATTACTGATTTTTAATCTCGTGTATGTCTCGTCACGAATGAATGTTACCGAACGGATGGATGGCTCCATATGCATGAATTCATCGTGAGTGTATGGTATATTCGAGTGTTTCGAGTATCTCTATTGTATCGAGTGTGTTCAACCACTCGAACAAACGCAAATGCGTTAACTTTCATTCTTTACTGATAAGGAAAAAAATTCATAATTACAACATACAACAAAAACAAAAAACACAACATATGAAATGTAATATTGTTTTGTGTATGGACATGGGTAAGGGTATATTCGAGTGCTGCAGTATCTCGATTGTGTCGAGTGTGTTCAACCACCCGAAAAAACGATCATTATTTGCTAATATGTACTGCACAAAATACCCGAACACTCGGATGAATGTATCTGCATGACTCGAATGCTTCAACCAACATGTATTTTTTAAGTTCATGAGCAAACGAGTATTCCTTGCTGCTCAACGAAAGTGATTGCTTCAAACCAAATCTGAGTCATTGATCGGATATACACAAATACAAAGTACCCGTTGCAGTTCTCTGATGTGTAGGTTAGATAACTCCGAAATCACATTGGGACTTATTAACAACCAAATTAAGTATACAGCTTAAGTATAATCTCCACATTTTCCAAAATGTTTGTACCAATAACGAATTTAATAGTCGGCTTTAGTGTTAGTATGAAGTTAAATTTTAATGTAGAGAATGTCATGTCTAAGTTTTTTAAATATGACATTAAAGAACAGAGTGATGCCAATGTACTAATTTAATACTAAGAAAAATACTGAAAATGATTTGATTTGGTATCTAAAATACTAAAATTATGCGTAAATTGATAATTAAATTTAGTTGAAATTGTATAAGAGTTATTCAACTTTCATGGATTTGAAATTCCTTTATCTTCATTATAATTTATTAAAATATATTGCAGTAAAAACTGGTTAAAATGTGTTTTTCGTGAATGTTTTATCGTAGCAATAAACTAAAATGCAAAAAATAAAGTGCCTAATTTGCGCACACTTATTTTTGAATACAGGACAATGAAAAAAAATTTTAATAACAAGTATAATTCGTACCTAAACCTCGAAAATGTGCAACAAATTACAAGTGAATAGTAAATGGAAAGTTTAAAAACGAAAGTACGATTTTTAGTTATTTAAACATTAAAAAACGCATATTTTTAATCAAAACATTTAAAATTTTGTAGATTCACCGATTAAAAGAAGCACGAAATATTTTAACGCGATTTATCCAGTAATTTTCTAATTATCGTGTGATCAGATTCTAAAAACGTTGCTTCGAGAAAAACATATTTAAAATTTCTATGTATATGAGTATATATAGTATAGTATAACTCTATAAAACGATGTGCATATTGTGGGTTACATATCACTACATATCATCACTCACAGCGTTAAACTGTTTTTTTTTTTTCAAAATCGCATTAGTATTCGAATCTGTTTCTATATTTTCTTAGGTCTGTTGGATGCCATAAAAACATTTCTTTTATGGCCTACCTGTACGTTGCTATCGTTCTCTATCATCTCTTGATGCTATAGATCGGAAAATATTTTAAATACATATTAATTCTACACAGCCTTTAGAACATTTTAAAGCAATAAAAAAAATTATTCAAAATTGTAGGATTTAAACAGCAATGTCCTCTTAATTACTTATACAAAGTTATTGATTGATGAAGAAAGGATTTAGGAAGAAATACGGAGACAACAAAGAGTATTAACTTCAGTACATTGGCATCACAATGGCACAAACAAAGAAAACAATCTCAGCTGATTATGTTGATTACGACTTTCGAGTGCCAGGAGTATTAGCATTTTCTGATGTATATATCTATGAAGTATGTATGTAAAATAACGTCCGATTGGACAAAATAGATGAAAAATTTGCTAGTTAATTGTACGCTTCGCGAAAGAACTGATTCCGCAATTAATTGGTTATACATATATTATACATTTCCTCATCGGAAATCGAAACCAATTTAAATTAATACAAACGTAGTAGTTTCTTTGAAAGAGTGAAGTTTAAGTAAAAGCTGACTATTATATCTTTATTGGTACACTTTAGACTTAAGTCTGTATTAATATTTAAGTCGACACCTTTTTTAAATCCCAACTAACGATTCGTTGTTAGTAAGGCCATTATGTTCTTATCGCTTTGAGCATACATATTTGTGAAAGAGATCTCTCCTTAACACGATGACATTTGATCTTCTGGTATTCATTCATTGTGATGTTTTCTACATTTTTCTGATTTTCTCCTTAGCGGTATATTATTGACTATTGTTTTTTGATCTAAATACTAAAATAAAAAAAATTACTAATACTAAAAATAACAGATGAGTGAATTTATACAGACTTGGACATTGGCCATTTAGTACCCCGATCAATACACTGAACCAAATACCATATAGCGCCTCCATATGGAAGGGATTCTCCTCGTTGTTCTTGTTTCTTTTTTTCAATACATTCATTCTTGTTGGATATTCACACAAATTTGCTATCAATGTTTAGATGTGTATTTATGTATATAAGGTTGATATAGAAATGGATCGGAATACTACCCAGCAAAAAATTTCATAAGGCATATAAGGCTAAGGGATTTTTAAGGAAAATGCAAAATCGCAATGCCTTAGTAAGATCCTTATTATAAGGTAAATATAAGTGTTCCCGTGTATGAAAACAAAATATGACTCATAAGCATTCGAACATATTCTGATTTGTTTCAAATTTCTAGGAAAAGGGGAGAATGACGAAATATTGTACCCATTTGTTATTCCAGTGGCGACTGTTGCATACCGCAGATGTAAAAGTAAACAGTGAAAGTTAAAAATAGTTATTTTAAATAGTAAACAAAATTTCTCAATGAAGTGCAATTAATTTTAGTTAACATATTGATTTTATGTATATGTATATTTATTCCTAATAAATAATAACAATAGATTGAATCATTTAATCCTTGTATTATATTTTTCCCTTATTTTAAGACTTATATTAAGGTATGTATAAGGAAAATTCAACTATGCCCTATGGCCAATGACACGGCCTGTGTTAATAAATATAAGGAATAAAATAAGGAATATTGCATTAACGCAACATTCCTTATATTTACCAACCCTTAAATGCTAAGGAATAAATTGCATTGAAATAATCCTTAAATAAGCTTTATGGTTTTTGCTGGGTACACCAGAACCTACATCACCAACTCAATGGCAATGAAATATAAAATTGACTTTGAGGATTTTCGAAATTTTAGAGAAATAGACACGCTTGACGTATGTTTCATCAGTCGGATTTCATTTCTGCCTGTATATGTTCACAAGCATCAGGCCTTTACGCAATGTATACATAATTGATTTACAGTGTTTTCTTTTTTTTTTGGCGCCCCAGATGAGGAAATTTTGTTTATTAACGCAGTCGCCAATGTGGAAATAGGCCACGAATTTCTTGTAAAAATCAAGGTCGGCATGCATATTTTAAAGGATCCAATCCGAGAATATATGGCGCTAAGGTCATTTGGAAGATATTGTGTTCAGTAAATGATCCCCGTGTGTCTACTTTATAAAGCAATAAAGGTTTCAGAGATATCTCAGCAATTGTTCGTTTTGTTCGTGTAGGATTTGTATAAATACCCTTTAATTACTCGTACCTGCGCGGAAATGAGGTATGCTTCTCAAAAGTTATTTTCATCAAACCATTGCTTTTACTTATTATTCAGCTGTATGGGGTAAGTGGTTCAGACGTCATTATATCGGAAGCTGTTATTTAAATGTCTGTTTTCATAAGGATCAGGACTTAAAGTTTGGTAATAAAACTCTTATATCTTTCATGCCTTTGAACCTTAGCATTTCCATGCCATACACAAATTATAATCCTTATGGTGAATGGTTCTGAATATTTTTAGACATACGTCCTTACGACACTAAAGTTTGTGCTAAAAATATATTTCACGCATTGGACAAATGAATCGCTCTAGGGGTTAATTTAAATAAGATCGCTTGTATGTATGTAGATCTCTGCATTTGTTACCCTTTTAGGGACCTCAAATGATTTCTCTAAGGCTTTCAAAAGTCTCTTTTCGTATTAACGTTTTTGTGATTAGACTTTTATACACAGACAAATGTACTCGAGTTTTATAGAAATTGTTTCACAAAAAATTACTCAGTATCATACAAAATAAATCTACATATGTGTTTAACACAAGGCAATAATGCAAATTAGAGAATTTTTTGCTCTGCTGTTATTGATGGCCTGATACCAAGTAAACATCTGTGCTTGGCTTTTAATAGATTTTCTGTGGCCACTTTAATCAATCAAATTGATAAATGACACAATTTGATTCTGTTGATATAAGCGGGAGCAAAACTAGCAATACAAGGATAATTAATTCATACTCGCATAACATGCTCCTGTTCGAGGGGTGTGGGTTAATTGTTTCATGATCTAAGCAAACATTTTATTTAAGGGCACCTAAAATTGATTTTAAACAATTTGATAAGGTACTAAATAATAATCCATGTGCTAATGACTTGGTAAAAATTTTAACACTGCTGAAAATTGATTTCAATAAACCCAAGGTATACATGGTATACATGGACAATTGCTTTTTGTTGATGCACAAATGTTCAGCTTATCAATTAATAAAACGAAAACCTTAAAACATTGCGACCTTTGTACGTCAATTTTCTTTATAACTAAGAAACTGTTTAAGAGTCTCATCTTAATATCTGTTTAAAAATTGCTAACCTCAATGAGACTTTTTTTTTTTTTTTTTTTATAATCAGCGCGCACGCAAGGGGTTTGACTACCTTTAAGGTGATTGTACACAGCGCGGGCAAAGGAAATTTAGGGAGGAAGAAAAGAGAAGTACCGATGTACATTGTTTTTAAATGTTTGCAAGTTATAACGACCAGGGCATGCCATAAGCGAGTTGTACGGCTTAGAGTACGTCCGAAAATGGGCTTGAGGGTATACTAATGAGCATTCATAGCGAGACGGGTGTTACGGTTGAAAGTTTGAATGGGCGGAATGTTACTGGCCATTTCAGTGGAACACTGGTGGTGGAAATAGCGATAAAACAAAGTGAGACAGGAGACATTTCGTCGGTGTTCGAGGGTGTCCATTGATTGACTGATATTAGTATCATCAAAAAGTTTTATCGCACGGTTTTGAATCCTATCTAGCAGGTGCAGAGATGCTTTAGGGGCACGTGACCAGATGTGGACGCTGTACTCCAATTTTGGGCGGATGAATGCCTTATATATTGAGGCCAGATCAGAAGGGGTAAAATATTTCTTACATCGCTTAATGAAACCTAGACATTTCGCAGCATTTTTGGTGACATCAAATATGTGGTCATTCCAACGTAAGTTGTCATTGTATGTAAAGAATGTAAAGTTTTTCGGTTTCGGCGATGCAAGTGCCATTCATGGATAATGGCTGGGTGTTTAAAATTCGCTTTAACGACAGCAGACAGCAACTGTCTTGCTTTCGCCAGATTGATGTACGCTTTGGTTCCACTTTTCGGTGAGACATGCCCTCAAATCACCAGTGGACCTGTTGCTACGAAAACCGTACTGCCGGTCATTGAGAAGTTTTCGTGTTTCGAGATATTTCATGAGCTGACGATTTATCAGTGTTTCCATGACCTTGGAAAGAAGGGACGTAAGTGCAATGGGTCTTGTAAGGAGTCAGTTGGCCACTGAGGCATCCATGATGCAGGAGTAGTTGGCAGAGGCACGCTCGCGGTTGCTCAGCTCTAGCTCGTCGGGTTGGGTTGCTTCTTTCCACTACCCCGTGCATCGCAACTCAACTTACCTTTTTGTTTCGTGCCGAATTATAAAAAAAAGAAGAAAACAAAGATAGCCTGGAGAAAGCTACGTTATTTCACGGACGGACTTAAAAGATAGGAGGAGAGAAAGATGATAGAAAAAAAGAAGAAAAGAAACAGCAAGATCACATCTGTGTGCCATCACCACTGTGCAAGACCGGGACTTTCGCGCTTAAAACTAACAAATCCTACACTAATCTAAACCCTAAATACCGAACTTAATTTTAACGGATACTAACCAAACCTAAAGCTAACTTAACCCTATGTACCCTACACCAAATAATATGTCCCAGGGTCACACAGCGATGACAGCTCGTCACGACCTGAAATAAGCCGGGTGTTGTTGGCTGAGGATGGCCAACCCACCCTTATCGCACTTGAATGCTACCAATTGCTACCATTCTGTCCAGATCTGTGAATGGTAGCCCCTAACAAAATTCTTCCCAGTCGCCACCTGTAAAAAGAAATCAGCGGAAGTCAGTCACGTTATATTCGTTATGTCGTCATCGTTTGTGCGTCACGTCCGGTCACAGTCGCCCCATCGAACGACGGTCGGTCCCCCCATCCACACACCACTTGCGACAACGGTTCACTCCATCATTTTAATAAAAGAAAACTTAATTCAATTCATGACAATAACAATTGTGTTTATTACAAAAAGATAAATTCCCAAAATAAAACTTAATAACTAACATAGTATGTTTTCTTTTTTTTTTCTTTTTTGAATTCTATTTCTTTTGTTTTAAAAAAAAAAACTCCTGTATGGCTTCTATTATCCTAGACAAGAACAAACGTATGTATTCGTATAAATTAAACTAAATGTTAAAAATTTTGTTTAAAAAAAATAACTTTATTTTCCGAAGATACAATACAGACTAAAAACTAAATATTACAAAAGCTAACTTATAACCTACTGCGACAAGGTGGAAACGGTGGATAGCAGCGGATCAGATTATTTGTTCGCATTGTCAGCATTACCTGTTGGGTTTCGGGTTTACTGCATTTTCTGGGAATTTGCATTTCTGTGAGATTTGATGATTTGCACTTGATCCATTTGTTTGTTGCATTATCGTGGGAATGGAATGTTGAATTGGAATTTGACCGGATGCGAAGGTGATTGACTACACGTGTGTGACTTATGATGTTTTATAATATTTTGTGGAAGTGTGGTGTTAACTTATATACATAGGACTTACCGGTTAGACATGGATCCCCCTAGTTCTGGCGCCAGTACTTCGACGAATCGCTTAGGTGAAAACTAAAATTTTTTTTTTGTTTGCGCGCACATAAATAAAAAAAATTAAATTCAAAAAAAAGGAAGAAAAGAAAAACTTAAGTCTAACACCCTATTCTTACTCTACACAATGAATTCAAAAAAAAAAGATCAGAACTTAACCTATTCACTATATTCACAATCCTTGTATATATATGTATATATATCCATAAACATTCATATCTAAATCACTTCCACAAGATCTGTAGCCTTAGCAAGGCTTTCCACCTCTTCCACCAGAATTTAAATTAATCAAAACACAACGCTCTCTACGATAAAAGGGACATATTCACCACGGGAACAAGAACACGGGGAGTGAGTGAGCTTACGAAGAAAGTGGAATGAGGGAACTCGAAAATAGAGGGACGTTTGACAGAGTCAGATTTTGCTGTGAGTTGCGAAAGAGAGATTAGTAGGTCCAATTAATAGATTGGGAGGGGAAAAGGTCTGTTTTTTGAAAAGGGGTCAATTTAATAGACTTGGTACACTGAGGGAACACAAATAGAACACCACAATTAAACATATTTATTTTTTTGTAAATAGGCTGACGCTACAGGCTCGAAAGCAGAGTGTGAGTGGTCGTGAACATTCTGAATTCGTAAAATAAACCAAGGCGGCCTTTTACAAGAATTGTTCAGACGAGCGTGCCTATTACTCTCATACGTGGTGCAAGGGCCCACTCCCTGAAATACTCCTTTTCATTTCAAACCTATACCTTCGAAGATCACAATCAATGCTTACGGAAAACCTTTCACATATGTACATATGCTAATATCACAGCTAAATTCCTAACCTAAAATAAATAAATAAATAAATAAATAAATAAAATAAAATATAATAAATAAGTTAATGTAAATGACTAGAAGAAAAGCTAAATAAATAAGTAAATAAATAAATAAGTCTATATATAAATAAAAATATAAATATATAAAATAAATAAATAAATAAAATAAATAGATAAAATCAATAAATAAAATAAATAAATAAATAGATAAGTAAAATAAACAAAAACAGCAAGCAACAGCAGGTAGAGTGCGTCAAGTTTATAAGGTTCCATTTATGAAGCTAGGAATGGAGATCATTTGCGTGGAAAATGACCACGCACTCTCCAGTTTGGGTACCAACTTCATTGAGGGAATTGCCTATCACCGTTAGTATCACTAATTTTAGAAATTTGGGTCCTAATTTGGCATTGTAACTATCAGCTAAACTACTTTGCTTATAGTTGCGTCTATATACTATTTGTCCTACCTTATATTTTATATCCTTACTCCTAGTATTATACGATCGCGTCGCCTTGTCATGTGCTAGCCTCAGATTGTCAAAAATTTTCCTTCGAATAAGCTCTAATTTGTCAGTATTTTCTAATACCTCAGTGTTCAGATATTTCACTACGTCTAGTCTCTTTGATATTTCATATGATTTGGCATGTTGAATCATATGTGTCCCAAAAATGGCATAATACGGCTCAAATCCGGTCGATTCGTGCACCACGCTCCTCAAAGAAAATGCCGCGTCGCTAACATGGATGTCCCAGTTCTTCTGGTCATCCTGTATGTATGACCGTATTTTGGCCAGTACAGACCGGTTGACCCTCTCTGACGCATTAGCTTGAGGAGAGTAGAGCGCGGTTCGAACATGTTTGACGCCATATTTTCCTAGGAAACTGGCAAACAACTCCTAGACGAATTGTTTGCCGTTATCCGAATGCACATACTCAGGCACACCAAACATATGAAATACGCCTTCCTCTAAATATTTTACTACCTCTACTGATGTTGCCTTCCTTACTGGTTTCAAAAACACATACTTAGAAAAATGATCTAACACGATAAAAATGTGAGTATTCCGGTTCTTAGTTCGCGGATAAGGTCCTAGAAAATCAATATAAAGCCTTTGGAAGGGCTGCTCCGTAACAACTTGTTATCCCATCGGCGGTCTAGATACCGTATTGAGTGGCTTGCAGCACTTGCAGACCTCGCAAGACTTGACGAGATTCTGGACATCAGATACCATACCTGGCCAGAAGTACATCTGCCTCAGGCGAGCAAGAGTCTTGTGAATCCCGCCATGTCCAGCGGCTGGTGCAACATGTGCTACAGCCACCAAGCTCTCACGTAACTCCTTCGGAATCCAGAGTTTCCAGGATAAGTCGTCTTGTGCCGGGTCTCCTGTTCGTATGTCAGTTCTCTTATACACAAATCCGTCTGAGACGCATGTGTCGGGAAGTCGGTCCTGGTTTTCTGTTACGATTTTCTTCAACTCCTCATATTCCTCTGACGAAAAATATGGGGAGTTGAGATCAACCTGCAGAATGTCGGATTGGGTACTGATCTCTTCCATGTGGGCGCGTGAGAGAGTATCGGGCACTGCGTTTAGGGTACCCTTTCTATGCTCGATCTCGAAGTCGAAGCCCTGAAGTTTCAGGCCCCACCTGGCCAGACAGATCCTTCTATGTCATCAACCACTTCAGACTAGCGTTTTTTTTTTTTTTTTTTTTTTTTTTATAATGAGCGCGCGCTCAAGGGGTTTGAGTACCCTTAAAGTGATTGTACACAGCGCGGGCAAAGGAAATTTAGGGAGGAAGAAAAGAGAGGTACCGATGTACATTGTTTTTAAATGTTTGCAAGTTATAACGACCAGGAAATACAGAGATCGGCAGGGCATTCCATAAGCGAGATGTACGGCTTAGGAACGAATCACGATATTTTAGAGTACGTCCGAAAATGGGCTTGAGGGTATACTGATGAGCATTCATAGCGAGACGGGTGTTACGGTTGAAAGTTTGAATGGGCGGAATGCTACTGGCGATTTCAGTGGAGCACTGGTGGTGGAAGTAGCGATAAAACAAAGTGAGACACGAGACATTTCGTCGGTGTTCGAGGGTGTCCATTGATTGACTGATATTAGTATCGTCAATAAGTTTTATCGCACGGTTTTGAATCCTATCTAGCAGGTGCAGAGATGTTTTAGGAGCACCTGACCAGATGTGGGAGTTGTACTCCAATTTTGGGCGGATGAATGCCTTATATATTGAGGCCAGATCAGAGGGGGTAAAATATTTCTTACATCGCTTGAGGAAACCTAGACATTTCGCAGCATTTTTGGCGACATCAAATATGTGGTCATTCCAACGTAAGTTGTCATTAACACACATACCGAGAATGGAAAGTTTTTCGGTTTCGACGATGCAAGTGCCATTCATAGATAATGGCTGGGTGTTTAAATTTCGCTTTAAAGACAGCAGACAGCATTGTGTTTTGGAAGCATTAAATTCCACTCTATTGATAGTTCCCCAATTGGTTATGCTGTTGATATCGGAATTTAATGAGCTTAGCATACGCTGCCGTTCTCGTACTACAGCCGAAGAGCAGGGCCGTGAGTCCGGGAACGAATATGAAAAGCAGAGAGTACTGTCATCAGCAAAGGAATATATTGGATTAGAAGTAGCAGACAAGAGATCGTTAATGAAAATTAAAAAGAGTGTCGGTGACAGAACAGAGCCCTGGGGCACACCAGCATTTATTTTGTGAATATCAGACTTGAAACCGTCCAAGACAACTTGAATTGAACGTTCCGAAAGGTAATTTCTAATCCATTGAAGAAGAGAGTCGTCGATCCCAAATGCACGCATTTTCGACAAAAGAGCCTGATGCCAAACTCTGTCAAATGCCTTAGAAATATCAAGTGCAACTATCTTGCTTTCGCCAGATTGATGTACGCTTTGGTTCCACTTTTCGGTGAGACATGCCATCAAATCACCAGTGGACCTGTTGCTACGAAAACCGTACTGCCGGTCATTGAGAAGTTTTCGTGTTTCGAGATATTTCATGAGCTGACGATTTATCAGTGTTTCCATGACCTTGGAAAGAAGGGACGTAAGTGCAATGGGTCTGTAGGAGGAGAGAGAAGATGATTCGCCTTTTTTAGGGACGGGCTGGACAAATGCTGTTTTCCATCTGCTCGGGAAGAGTCCTAAAGTGTAGGATTGATGGAAAAGCTTACGCAGTGGTTTTGCCAGCGAGGAAGAACACCTCTTCAGAAGAAGGGGAGATATACCATCTGGACCAGCGGATTTATGTATGTTGAGATCTTTAAGTACTCTTGCTACTACACGAGTGCGAAAGTAGATTCGTCCCATTGAAGATTCGACGCACTCAAGTGTAGGCGGAGACAAAGCACAATCTGGGAGTGTTGAGCTGGCCGCAAAGTGTGCAGCAAGCAGATTGGCCTTATCCAAAGAGCTGACAGCTGGAATGTCATTGTAAATGAGCGTTGGGATGGAGGATGAGGCGGAATTTCTAATGTTTTTGACGAACGACCAAAAATTTTTACTGCCTTTGGGACATTGCAGTATTTTTTGCCTCAGTTTTTGGTCGTATAGGAATTTCACACGCTTAAGAAAGGCGTTGCAGTCATTTCTGGCTCGTTTGAACTTTTTTCGGTTTTCCTCTGTCGGGTTGGTCTTGTAGGACCGAAAAAACATTTCTCTAACCCTGACGGCCTCTTTACAGCTCGAGTCGTACCATGCCTTTTCTTTTGGTTTGATACTCTTCATCCGATGAGGAATAAAGGATCTCATTCCAAAGAGAATGGTGTCTGTAATCATATCAGCAGCGGCATCCACGTCGTTATCGAGGAAGCATAACGACCAGTTAAAATTCCTAAAGAAGCTGTTAAGACCGCTCCAGTTGGCTTTCTCGTATTGCCATACGGTTCTTTTAGGAATTTTTTCTCTAACTGTGTGGTCGGTGTACGAGAAATTAGCTGATATGACACAATGGTCCGACGAGCCTAGAGGGGAGAGCACATCAATGGTGTACTTATCAGGGTGAGAAGTTAAAAACAAGTCCAGGGTGTTGGCGGTATGACTATCAACGTCTGGTATTCGCGTGGGCTCATTTACAAGCTGCGTTAGGTTGTTTTCCGCAGCGAAGATCTCAACACACCGTCCTTCGGGTGTTGTCTGTCCAGAATGTCGAAGCCACCCAGAATTGTGTATATTGAAGTCGCCCGTAATAACGATTTCAGTATGAGGATACAGGGATACAATTCTTTGAATGGAGTCAGACAGCGCATCAAACTCGTTAAAGGTTGAATTGCTGTCCAGTTTGGGGCTTCTATAAATAAAGCAGTAGTGTATAATTTGCTTACGGAGATGGAATTTTAACCACATGAAGTTGAATTCCGGATTGGAACATGGATCACATTGTGGTGGAGTTTGGTAAGCTACATCACTACGCACATAAATGGCGAGACCGCGGTGAGAGAAGAATAATGGCACTAGTTCGTAGCCAGGTAGCTTCAGATCAGAATGATCTGAGAGGTGTGGGCGGGGATCTACCTGTGTTTCACTAAGTGCCAAAACAGCTGGTCTGTACTTACAGACGTGGACGTACGCCCAAAAGTGATTGCTTTTTAGCCCGCGTATATTGGCTACGTCTACCCTGAATTCCCTAGTCATAATCACAGACAAACACAGAAAACACAAACACCGACGATACTAAGCAAGGCTGCGCAGTGGAAATTCTGACGTTGGCTTACCGAATCAAATTGTTGTAGGTGTTATGCCCTTACAACAATATGAAACAGTGCACCAACAAAATTTTCACTCACAACCCCGCTATCCATCAGTTGTTACATACACTCAGCCACTGCCCGTACCGTATGGTAAATACAGTAACGGCAGTGACTGAGTGCAAGCAACAGTACTTCGACGAGGAGCGGGTGAGGTGGGATACCCGCACTGTGTGATATTCACTGTCACTGCACTGCACTTCTTTTTGTTTTTTATATATTTTTATTTTTTTATTTTTTTGCACGCGCGCTTTTTTTTTTTTTTTTTTTTTTTTTTGCTGCACAGCACACAACAGTATTGCGAGTGCACTGGTGGAGCTGTGCACTCGACGGTGGTCGACTCGGTACTCGTGATCGGTTATAATAAACTTCTTCACTGACAAGACGGCCGCATAGCACTCAAGCTCTGTGACGCTATAATTCCATTGCGCAGAATTTAGCTTCTGAGACATGAATGCTATAGGTCGTTCGTTTTTCTCTGCGTCCACCTGGAATAGCACACTACCCACTCCAGTCGTCGAAGCGTCGCACTGTATGTAGAAGCGTCTCTTAAAGTCCGGATTTGAGAGTATGGGTGCGGACACCAAAGTCGCCTTAAGCTTGTCAAACGCGTTCAGCGCGTCTTCTGTCAAAGTAAAAGTTTTTCCTTTCTTAAGGCAGTCCGTCATAGGCGCGGATAATCCGGAGAAGTTTGGAATAAACCGCCTATACCACCCTGTCATTCCCAGAAACCGACGGAGTTGCTTAGGAGTCTTCGGTACTGGAAAATTCTCTACCGCCGATACCTTGTCTGGGTCTGTCTTAAGACTGCCATCGCCAACTATGTATCCCAGATACTTTATTTCGCGATAGCAAAATTTAATTTTTTCGACGTTGATCGTCAATGCTGCTTCCCTCAAACACCTGGCCACCTCGGATAGTAGTTTGGCATGAGATTCGAAATCTGGAGAACAAACCAAGAGATCATCGAGGTAGACAAAGACATTTCCCTTCAACCGATGGTAAATGACTTTGTCCATTAGCTGACACATTCTCTGGGCAGCATTACACAGTCCAAACGGCATGACCGTGAACTGGTAAAGTGGCTTCCCACAGACTGTGAAAGCTGTCTTCTTCCTTGATTTGGCCTCCAGAGGAATCTGCAAAAACGCATCTTTTAAATCAATACCGGAGATGTACCTGGTATCTTGAGGCGGCTTAGTAAACCGTCGATGTGGGGAGGAGGGTAGGCATATTTTTTTGTCACGGCGTTGACCTTTCGTGAATCTAGGCATAGGCGATTTTTCCCCGGTTTTCTCACCAAGACTACCGGTGAACTCCAAGCACTACTGCTTTCTTCAATTACCCCTGTTGTCACGGGAGGTCTCGGAAGACAGATGTTGCAGTCGTTCATAGACCTCGACATGGGATAGACGTGTTGACGTGATTCGGCTTCTTCATAAGTAATCCAGTTTAGCTTTAAACATAATTAGCTGTGGTTTTTTTTTTTGTAATTCACTCGGTAGCCCAGCGGCTAGCGGCGTCGGACATCGAAGCGTGGGATACGGGTTCGATCCCCCACGTCGAACTTGGAAATTCTGTTTTTTTTTTTTTTTTTTTCTCTTCGTTCTACATAAAGTGTGATTAACACAAAACAAAAACAATTAACAAATCACGTGATGGATGGTGGAGAGCACTCCGCTCTTCCCATAACGGGAGTTGGAAAAGGCAGTAATAGTGTTGCCAGTGCCGTTAAAGCCATTAAAAGGAGGGGGAGTTTGAAAACCCCTCCTAACCTAAGAAAAAAAAGAATAAATGCCATCGAAACAGCAGATGAGGTCCGATATGAGGGGGGCAATAACAACTTTGCCTCTCTAGCGTCATCCGAATCGGAAGATGAGGATGAGCAAATAAAGGAAATCAACATCAGCATACAAAAGCTGACAGAGAGAGTGCTTGCTATGAAGCAAAGGCAAACTGCTCGCAGGCAGAGAGAGCAACTAGAAGCAGAGAGCTCCCAACATCAAAAGCCACAAGAGCAGAAAGAACAACTACAGCAACAACAAAACCAGCAGAAGCAGAAGCAACAACTGCAGTAAACAATACAGCAGCAGCAGAAACATCAACAGCTGCAAAAACAACAAAAGCTGAAACCACAGCAGCTGAAAAAACAGCAGCAGCAGCAGCAACAACAACAACAATAACAACAGAAGCAGCAGCAGCAGCAACAGAAGAAGAAGGAGAAGGTGCCTCCTATCAACACCTATAAATTAGAGGTAAATGAAACCAAGGACCTGTGTAAGTTGGTCATTGGCAATAATTTTAATATAAAGAGATTAGGGAACGATCGCCATGCCCTCCACTGTAATACAGTGGAGGGCTACGCGAAACTGAAAGAGCTCCTAAGGGAAACGACGAAGGAGCACTTCTCATTCACACCGAAGTGTGAAAAGCGGCAATCTATGCTGCTGAAGGGGTTGGAACCGTCTTCTGATCCTGAGGAGATCCTGGCACTGCTCAAAGAGAAGGAGTGCGAAGGACTCAAGTTTGTAGGGGTAAAGCCATTTACAACAGCTAGAGCTAGGCGGGAGAAACGGAGTCTGCCGCTCTTCCTGGTGCAACTCAGTCCCGAAAGCCGTCTGGATAGTCTAAGGAGTATCAATGTCCTGGACTATCAGGTGGTTCACTGGGAAAAACTAAAAAGGAGCGAAGGCGTTATACAATGCGTTCGCTGCCAGAGGTTCGGGCACGCCGCGTCGAACTGCCAAATGCAACCGCGATGCGTGAAGTGCGCTAAGAACCACAGTTCCGAAGAGTGTGCTCTGGGTGTTGACGGAGCATCCGATAGGTCGCAGCTCTAGTGCGTGTTATGTGGAAACGTGGGACACACCGCAAACTATCGGGGTTGTCCTAAGTTCGCTGACATTAAGAAAGCAAAACTGGCTCGGCAGCAGAAGGTGGAGGTCAAACGTTCACCTGTCAGGTTTCAAACACCAGCCGTCACCTCCCAAATTTCCTACGTCCAAATGGCGTCTGGTAGGGGGGCTACGGTACAGCAAGCGACTGTTGCTTCTCCGGCGCCAACGCCGAGAACAACGGAAGCTGCACCTAACCTGCTGGCCATCTTGCTCGCAATCCAAGGGCAGATGGCTCAGCTGCAAAAGCAGGTTCAAGAACAGGCCAAGCGGGTGGACCAGATCTACGCGCTGCTGCCAGGCCTAACGCAACACATGTCGTAATGGATACGCACATGGTGGAGCAAACTTTGAAGGTCCTTGCGGTGAATGTTAATTCACTGATTAGGATTGAACGAAGAGCCGCAATGTTTAAATTGCTACAAGACCAAACTCCTGATGTGCTTTTCGCTAGCGAAACTAAGCTAACCGATAAGCACAAACTGGAGTACAATAATTATATCGTTAGAAGAAGAACCCGACCCAGATCCAAACGTGGAGGCGGTGTCGCGATCTTCATTAAAGAAGGTATAAAATTTCACAGAGTGTACAAGGGCGCGTTGCGCAGGTTCCGGGTGTTGGAGGCAGTCGTCGTGTACATCCCGCTCCGCAGTGGAAAGCGGCTGTACTTGGCCTCTGTTTATGCACCTGATACTTCACAATCCACCCTATTCATTACAGAGCTCGATACGCTTTTTCGACTTCTGAGGCTGGAATCGGGGGAGAATTATTTTATAATCGGCGGGGATTTCAACGCTAGACACAGCGATTGGGGAAATAATTTGCCAAATACTAGAGGGAATGATGTCATGTACAGACGCGGTCTTAAAGCGACGGATAACCCGTCGTTTCCCAGAGGCGGGTCTTATTTGGATCTACTGCTGTACGACGAACGTATACGACTGACAGGTACGAATTTACAAACGCTAAACTGTCTGCGCACATTCGTGTATGACAGCGACCATTGCGGTTTTAGCACCGAAATTACAGTTCCTAACGAAATTGCGGAATTGGAGGAGTTTGTCCAAAAATATTCTTACAACTACAGTAAGACAAGAGCACTCTCCTCGAACACGCTCCACCCACCGTCCAATAGGAATTTGTCAAACGAGGAGATCGACCATTACCTAAAACAAATGGACGAGACAATTAAACAAACTATGGACACTACAATACCGCGGTATCGACGTACGACTAACGAAGACCTGTTCCGCAATCCTACTATTGACGCATTGCACCGACAGAATAGTAGACTTCTGACAAGACTTAAAAACTTGTACAGTCAATTAACTGACCGACGAGACCCGGAGATTAGGACACTGAAGTCGTCAATTAAAAATATTCAAACGCTAATAAAAGAAAATTACAGAATTTCTGTAAGTTTGTATTGGAACAACAAGGTTCGGGCTGTAAACACCAGCAACCCGAATATGTTTCCGCAAATAAATAAACTATTTCGGAGAAAAAATCAAAACGACCTTCAGTGTCTTAAAATAGCCCGGACAACAGACAACGAACGGTTACTGACAATAGCAGGTATTGATCCAAATGAGGCCGCTGATGATGACGACTTCTTTGTGATCGAGGATCCACAGGAGAAGGTTGAGACCATAGGGGCGACTTTCCAGGAAGTATACAAGGCCATTGATATCATTGACCCTAATTATGACCTGGACAGTCGCGTCTTGCTGCACGACTTCTGCATTCGAAATGAAATAGGGAACTGGCGATCCGAGGGCTCTGGTTTCACCCGGTTCAGCGACGAAAATATGGCAAATAATGTCATGACCAGAGAGAGTAACCTACCCCCGTTCATTTCGAAGGAAGAACTCCGTGAGATCTTCGACACAATCAGGGCTAAGAAATCGGTGGGGACCGATGGTATTCCGAACATCGTGCTTCGACATCTTCCTCTAGAAGCGGTGGACATTTACACCACCCTGTTTAATAATGCAATGAATAATGCACATTATCCAGCGCATTGGAAAACGGCGGTGGTTCAACCTATCCCCAAAAAGGGGAAGGATATATCCAATCCGGCGAATCTCTGGTCGATAAGTCTCCTTCCGAATATCAGTAAGGTTTTTGAAAAGGTAATCAATAGAGCTCTGTCTAGGTGGGTTGAGGACAAACATATAGTTCCGGATAATCAATTCGGTTTTAAGGCGGGGCATGATATCATTCATGCTGCGTCGAAACTGGTTTCTGATATCCAATGGAACAAAGGCAAGAAACAGTGCACTGGTGACTGCCTTGTTGACTTGGAGAAGGCCTTCGACACTGTATGGTTAGAGGGTCTTTTCTATAAGCTGACTAGGCTGGGGATCAGTAAACCACTCTTGTACATTCTCTATAATATGCTAACCAACAGACAGTTCATCGTGAAAAATGGCGATGTGACTTCTGTTGGAATATTTCAAATTAAAAATGGTCTTCAGCAAGGCGCGGTCAATTCGCCGATCCTATTTAACATTTATACAAGCGACTTGATAGGTTCACTTCCCCATACTATTGCGTACGCAGACGATGTGGTAGCGTACAGAACAGGTCCAAAAATCGAGGTCATTAATACTCTCTTGCAGCGTGACTTCGATAAGATAAGACGATTTTGCGATGACTGGAAGTTGAAAATCAACTTTCAGAAGTCGGAAACCATTCTCTTTAGGACGCCGTTGTCTAGAGCCTCTAGGGATACCAGAAAAAATTGGAGAAAGTTCTCGATTATTGGACAACACGGACAGCCTCTTGCCTGTCGAAATGTAGTCAGATACCTTGGAATCTGGCTAGATCAGTTTCTGTATTTTGGCAAAAATGTAGATGCTGCTCTGGCCAGAGCTAAAGGTGCTTTTGCCCTTACAAAGAGACTGTTTTATAGCAGCCAACTCGATGCGAGGGTAAAGGTAATCTGCTACATGGCCCTTATCAGGCCCATGCTGGTATTTGGTTGTCCCGTGTGGTTCAATGTACGAGCAAGCCTAATGGAAAAGATTCGGGTGTTTGAGAGGGCTTGCCTTAGGGCTTGTCTTCGCTTGTACTGAACACCAGAGTCGGAGTACAAGAAATTTTATCCTAATGAGGTCCTTTATAACAGAGCGAACCTAATACGAGTGGACAACTTCGTAATTAAGCTGACTCGAAGGCACATTGCAAGAGCAATGACCTCGACGAATAACCTGATATCTGGGGCTTACTACCCCAATTACCTTTACCACGAGAGTGTGCGCTTTGACGGCTTCGTCCCACCGGAAGCATTCCTCTACCTTGATCAGATAGGGTTGATCCAGGATAGATCAGCGGTCCCGTTAATCTTCCATGTCGCTCGGACAGCTGGGGACAGGCGACTCAACTACGGCAGAGACGTCGCACACGGCAGTGTGGATCGCCACAGGTTCAGTAGGGCGGTGGGGAATCGCGATAAGAGGGATGTCGTTCGGCAGCACCAGCATTTCTAGTGGTTGAATGATGGAGAAGATGTTTCGTCGTCATTTCCGTCAATTACGGACCAGCCTCACTAATGAGGCAGGGCTGACCAATTTATTTGCTTTGTAAATAGCGATGGCCAGCTTACATAGTTTTAGGTTAGCATTTAAGAAACATATACATATATCAGTGTATACAAAGGTGTATACTGATATATGTATATGATTGTGTATAATGACTATGTGTGTTTATGTGTGTATTGTGCGTTTAGGTCAGGTAGGCTAAGGTTTATTTTAAGTTAGATACTATGTTTTTATAAAAAATAAATGTCCATATGCTAAGTTTATCTTAGCCTTAAGTATAGAAAATAAGTATTTATAAATAAAATGTAAATGCAGTCGAAAGACATAGATATAAGTATTCAGAGTAGCTTAGAGTGCCTGTGTGGGGCCAGTAAGTTAGTATAAGATTGTTAAGTAATTGTAAGCTAGCATTTAAGCATTTTTGTTAGAATGTCAGAGTTAGTGTTAAGAAAATAAAATGCATTAAAACTGAAACTGATTTAGGTTAGGTAGGCTAAGGTTTATTTTAAGTTAGATATTAAGTTTTTATAAAAAATAAAAAATTACATCCATATGCTAAGTTTTTTGTTATCAATTTTTTCTTTGCCCTAAGTACACAAAATAAACATTTATAAATAAAATGTAAATGAAGTCGAAAGACATAGATATAAGAATTTAGATTAGCTTAGAGTGCCTGTGTGGGGCCAGTAAGTTAGTATAAGATTGTTAAGTAATTGTAAGCTAGCATTTAAGCATTTTTTGTTAGTATGTAAGAGTTAGTGATTAAGTAAATAAAATGCATTCAAAACTGAAGACAGATGTTGCGAATGGACAATAAAAATTGCTTTATTTCCTCGGTTGAAAATTCAATTTTATTTTCTGCGAAAAATTACTTAATTTAGCTAATTTACATTTATTTAAATAGATACTTACATTGCTTACAACTTCTACTTCAAATCCAAAACGAAACCCCCGACGACTGCTCCAACAACCTACGTGACCAACTAACCATGAAATATTGGCCGTCTTGCATGCCCAGGCGTAAAGACAAAAAACACGAAAAAATATAATGCCGAAAAATGGCGCAAATTCATTTCTCAAATGAGAAGGAGAGGGACAAATATAAAGTTTACGATCTTCGAAAAGAACATAAGGATAATTCTTGATGAGTGTGTTCAGAGACGTCGGTAGTTCGTTTTTCAATCCTTCTTTTTTAATTCGACTTCAATCTTTCTTTTTTAATTCAACTTCAAACTCTTAAGAAATAATAACATAATGTTCTACCAAAAGGAAAACCAAATACATAATCCGCTCGCTGACAACCTCTAATTCGACCATTCGATTCAGCTCGTCATATAACAGTTTTTGTATCGCTTTCGAAATGGGGTAATGTCGTTGTTTGATAGGAGCTTGGTGGTCGTCTACTTCAATCACATGCTCTAGAAGCTTCGTCTTGCCTAACCCCAGGATTGCAAACTACAGAAAAAGTTGTTTCACCCTCTCCAACTGCTCGGTTTGTGATTGGGTGAGCGCTTGGATTGGGGAATCGTTTCCGGTCGGCGATGGTGGGTCTAGTCCCGATATAATGTTAGGAGCGACCGCGAAGCTCTTCCAGAAGTCTACTCCTAAATATAGTGGTTGTTGTAAATTCGGGACCACGAATATTTCTAGGTCCCTCGTTTTGCCATGCCATGATACAGGGGACGTGAACCGTCCAAGTATTTTCTGATGGTTTCCATCAGCTCTCCGTATATCGGTCGTCATGTTTGTCAGGGTAATGTTATGTCTCTTCAAAAAGTTAAGCGCTCCTTTTCAGGTTATGGATGCGCCACTGTCTAACAGACCCAGGACATCCTCTCTCGCGATATTCACTTGGGCGAACGGTCTGTTGTCATGTCGTGTTGTTATCACAGTCTCGAATATTCTCTTTAGTCGTCGTCTTTTTATTGCACATTTTTCCCTTAGCCTATGTATTTTTTTATATTTTCTAGTATTCTCCACAGGCACTGTCACTTCTTGTTCGAAAATACGCTTCCTCGCTTCGTTGTACTCCACTATTCGTTGGTGGAGAGTCTTCCGTTGAGGAACTTCCGGGTGTGTTTGCGCTATACTCGTAAGTGTTGTCGGGTCACGCTGCAAGATCCTTACTGGCTGGGCTTTTCGGGGTTCGCCGGGGTTGTGGTCGGTTTCGACAGATGACCCCCGGCATTCCCGCCGATCTGCAGGTTTCCCTGACACTTAGAACAGTGGAAATTAATGTTACCTTGCCCGCAACTGAAGCAAGTCAACGTATGGAATCCGGAAGGACAAGCCTGTGGATTCGTCAAATTTGTCGTCGGCTCAGTTTTATAGACGTTCGTTCTGTCTTTTGTTGGTCGGTCAGGTTTAGTGTAGTTGTTGAGTCTACTTGTCCTTGACTACTACCTCGAAGTCGTCGTTGTCAGAGCTGTCTTGTTGATCATGTCTTGCCGGTCTTCCGCGTAAAGGTGGTTCGTCAATCTCGGTCACGTGGCGTTTATAACGTTGGTCTCTGGTCGAAAAATACCTTTCCGCTCTTCTACACTCATCGCGGAGGTCCTGTATACTCCGTATGGAGCAACCGAAGATAAGTGTCGCTACTCGGTCCTTAATGTTATGTCGCAGTATGTCTACCAGGTTCAGTTCGTGCGGTCGGTCATATGTATTGTCATGGACCGTATGTCGGCGTAAAAGTCGTCGAATGTCTCATGGGGCAACTGTTTTCTATCCATGATGGACCTAAGAATTTCGTGATCCCGTCGTCCGTCTCTAAATTGTTTGATCAGCTCATCTTTAAGATCGTGGTAGCTGAGCTGCTCATCCCCCCCAATTTCTTCTAAATATTCCCAGTACCATCTTTCAGCCGGGCCTGAAACAATGTGATGGAACTGGGCTAGCAGCTGGTTAGAAGAAACCCCATTCTTCTGCTTCAGAGTTTCAATGCGAAATACGAAACTCTCTACCGGCATCGTTTTGGACGTGCCGCCAAATTTGATCCCCCACTTATGGGTGGAAGTGCTCATCCTTCGGGCATCGTCGCGGTAGCAGTCTCCTGGAATGTCCTGGGTCTGTCCATCTCTGGCAATCGAGCATTTCGTCGTTCACTGTATCCTGTTGTGGTATGGAGGCGATTCGGGTGCGTCTTGTCGGTCCCTAGTATTGTTTAGGCGTCTGTTAGTCGTCGTCATGTTACCCTTGGAAAATGAGGCAACTGAAAGCTCGAGACAGCTTATCTTTTCGCTCATGATGGCAATGCTCTTTTCGAACGTTGCCATCATTGCGGTCATCCTGTCGTCGAGCTTCGACATTACGTTGTCCTCTTCTCTTTCCATCTTCCTAGGGTAGGCGTTTTGTGGTCTGTATGTCCTTTGGCTGTCCTCTGGTTGTTTCTGTCTACGTACGTTGTATTCTTCGTCTTCGTACATTGTTCTGCGCCTCCCTCCTGGTCGTCTCTCACTATGTTCGTCGTATGCTTCGTACTGTCCAGTATAAGTTTCGTAGGTGTCTTGGCGTTTCATCGGTACTCGTTTGCTTGTCGATGCTCGTGTTTGTCGATGCTCGTCGTTCTCTTCTTCCGAGGGATGGGAGCCAGATTCATCTCCGGTAATTGCAGGAATCCCTGTCAACACGGGAACCGCCTTATGGTTTATTGGCTCTGAGGCTTCGGCCTGTTGTTTTTGTTTTTGCCGATCTAGACTAAATCGCGGAAAGTCGTGCGAGATCGTCGTGACGTCCAGGACATCCGCTCCGGGTTCGGCATTTTCCTTGGGCCGCATGTGTCGGTGGTTACTCATTCTCCACCTGTCATTTTTCCACGGGGAGTGGGTTGCTACTCCTAGGAGGCTGCTATCTGCGCTGTCCCTTGGAGCTCTCCGCTCATCCTTAAAACCGAAACCTCCTGTAGCTACATCGCCCGAAGAAGTGTCCCTAGGGACTGCCCCTGTCTCGTTATTCATAACGCAGAAAAAAGAACACAAGGCCTTACCTTTTCCTTTTTTTTTTTTTTTTAATAGAATCAATGTATATATATGTATTAAATTAATATGTATTTTGCGTATGAAAAAAAATTTGTTGTAATTCAATAAAAGAAATTTTAAATATGCAAAAAAAAAATTCAAAAAAATGTAAAACAAGGATATCTAATAAAAATTAAAAAAGGAAATATATATAATGCGCTAATATAAAAAATATATATATAAATAATTTTGAAATTAAAGACTTTTTTAAATGACTGTTGGTGTTATATTGAATTATATAAATCGCGTTGGTGTGTGGAATATGGGAACCGATTTTCCAGTCACTCTCAATGGGTACTAAAGTCGGTCTAAGTATAGTATGTAATGTCTTGTCACGTATTGTGGAGACTGGTATTTCAGTATCGTAACGAGTGCTGAAGCAAAGCTCTTATCTTCCCTCCACACTGGGTATATGGCTGAACCACATCCCAGGCTGGCAGAGAATGTCCAGGTGATACTTCAACACGACTAGAAGCTCGTGATCTCAATCCCACGCCTCGCGATAAGTCAACCTAGGGCTAACTGTATCGGACAGCAGTCAGCTTATCGACCTCTCACTTCTAGTCCGCTTTTGGATCCTTTACAGACTTCCGGTTACCTCACAAAGTCCCTTGGCTTCTCGCCTACAGACCGGACAACCACCGTTGATCTGCTCAGAAACCAAAAGCATAATCAGAATGTGATCTTGGAGAAATAAAAGATAGATAGGAAAGTAAAAATTTTGAAAAAGAAAAAAACTAGCGGACTAGCCGTTAACGTTGGGCGCCATTGTAAGGACGTTGGGCGTCATTGTAAGGAGTCAGTTGGCTATGGAGGCATCCATGATTCAGGTGTAGTTGGCAGAGGCACGCTCGCGGTTGCTCAGCTCTAGCTCGTCGGGTTGGGTTGCTTCTTTCCACTACCCCATGCATCGGAACTCAACTTACCTTTTTGCTTCATGCCGAATTATAAAAAAAAGAAGAAAACAAAGATAGCCTGGAGAAAGCTACGTTATTTCACGGACGGACTTAAAAGATAGGAGGAGAGAAAGATGATAGAAAAAAAATAAGAAAAGAAACAGCAGGATCACATCTGTGTGCCATCACCACTGTGCAAGACCGGGACTTTCGTGCTTAAAACTAACAAATCCTACACTAACCTAAACCCTAAATACCAAACTTAATTTTAATGGATAATAACTAAACCTAAAGCTAACTTAACCCTATGTACCCTACACCGAATAATATGTTCCAGGGTCACACAGCGATGACAGCTCGTCACGATCTGAAATAAGCCGGGTGTTGTTAGCTGAGGATGGCCAACCCACCCTTATCGCACTTGAATGCGACCAATTGCTACCATTCTGGCCAGATCTGTGAATGGTAGCCCCTAACGAAATTCCTCCCAGTCGCCACCTGTAAAAAGAAATCAGCGGAAGTCAGTCACGTTATATTCGTTATGTCGACATCGTTTGTGCGTCACGTCCGGTCACAGTCGCCCCATCCACACACCACTTGCAACAACGGTTCACTCCATCATTTTAATAGAAGAAAACTTAATTCAATTCATGACAATAACAATTGGGTTATTCGAACGCGTTCATCTGGATCGTTGTTATATGTGGTCCCGCTTTCGTGCAAATTAATTGGTTACTTCAAAAGAGTTTAGGTTTTGCAATAACACTGGGTGAGAGCAGATTCTATCACATCGTCAAATATGGCAAACTTAGTAGAAGTAAAGGCTTTACAAATTGATCACAGTACTTACTCCCTCTTCACCCCCTCCCTATCCGTTGACAACCGCTTTGGAAGATATAGCCCCCTGGTTTTGTGTCTTTACCCCAATCTTGCCTAACGTAGGAAGTGCACTGGGTATCCCCATTGCATTGACGTTAGCCCATCAGAATAGCTTAACCTCAATTCTGAATAAGTAGTTACTTATGGTTTTGACTGTTACAGGATTGATCCTTCAGTTCGGAAAAGTCTCATTGAGGTTAGCAATTTTTAAATAGATATTAAGATGAGACTCCTAAACAGTTTCCTAGTTATACAATATGTCCTTTATTAATATTTGCTCAATTTCCTCAGAAAATTGACGTACAAAGGTCGCAATGTTTTAAGGTTTTCGTTTTATTAATTGATAAGCTAAACATTTGTGAATCAACAAAAAGCAATTGTCCATGTATACCATGGTTTATAAATCGCTCTCTCAACTTGCCTTGGGTTTATTGAAATTAATTTTCAGCAGTGGTAAAATTTTTACCAAGTCATTAGCACATGGATTATTATTTAGTACTTTATCAAATTGTTTAAAATCAATTTTAGGTGCGCTTAAATAAAATGTTTGCTTAGATAATGAAACAATTAACCCACACCCCTCGAACAGGAGCATGTTATGCGAGTATGAATTAATTATCCTTGTATTGCTAGTTTTGCTCCCGCTTATATCAACAGAATCAAATTGTGTCATTTATCAATTTGATTGATTAAAGTGGCCACAGAAAATCTATTAAAAGCCAAGCACAGATGTTTACTTGGTATCAGGCCATCAATAACAGCAGAGCAAACAATCCTCTAATTTGCATTATTGCCTTGTGTTAAACACATATGCAGATTTATTTTCTATGATATGATTAAGGAAATAAAATGCTTTAAAACTGAAAAAAACTGAAAACTGAATTTTGTATGATACTGTGCAATTTTTTGTGAAACAATTTCTATAAAACTCAAGTATATTTGTCTGTGTATAAAAGTCTAGTCACGTTAATACGTTAATACGAAAAGAGACTTTTAAAAGCCTTAGAGAAATCATTTGAGGTCCCTAAAAGGGTAACAAATGCAGAGACCTACATACATACAAGCGATCATATTCAAATTAACCCCTAGAGCGATTAATTTGTCTAATGCGTGAAATATATTTTTAGCACAAACCTTAGTGTCGTAAAGACGAAAATATTCAGAACCTTTCATCATAAGGATTAAAATTTGTGTATGGCATGGAAATGCTAAGGTTCAAAGGCATGAAAAATATAAGAGTTTTAATACCAAACTTTAAGTCCTGATCCTTATGAAAACAGACATTTAAATAACTGCTTCCGATAAAGTGACGTCTGAACTACTTACCTCATACAGCTGAATAATAAGTAAAAGCAATGGTTTAATGAAAATAACTTTTGAGAAGCACACCTCATTTCCGCGCAGGTAATTAAAGGGTATTTCTACAAATCCTACACAAACAAAACGAACAATTGCTGAGATCCCTCTGAAACCTTTATTGCTTTATAAAGTAGAAACACGGGGATCATTTATTGAACACAATATCTTCCAAATACCGTACTTCGGCAGTGGATGGAATTCGCTCACCGCAGATTAAGTACTCGCAGTTTCTTGCATTGAGTGCTAGACTAGAAAACTTGAAAACTTATTTAAGTCGTCTTGCAAGCGTTGTTTTCAGCTTTAAATGCATTTTATTTTCTTAACACTAACTCTTTATTTACCATTTATTTAGGAATACTTATTTTCTATACTTAAGGCTAAGAAAAAATTTGTTTACAAAAACTTAGCATATGGACATTTATTTTTTATAAAAACTTAGTATCTAACTTAAAATAAACCTTAGCCTACCTAACCTAAACGCACAATACACACATAAACACACATAGTCATTATACACAATCATATACATATATCAGTATACACCTTTGTATACACTGATATATGTATATGTTTCTTAAATGCTAACCTAAACCTATGTAAGCTGGCCATCGCTATTTACAAAGCAAATACATTGGTCAGCCCTGCCTCATTAGTGAGGCTGGTCCGTAATTGACGGAAATGACGACGAAACATCTTCTCCATCATTCAACCACTAGAAATGCTGGTGCTGCCGAACGACATCCCTCTTATCGCGATTCCCCACCGCCCTACTGAACCTGAGGCCATCCACACTGCCGTGTGCGACATCTCTGCCGTAGTTGAGTCGCCTGTCCCCAGATGTCCGAGCGACATGGAAGATTAACGGGACCGCTGATCTATCCTGGATCAACCCTATCTGATCAAGGTAGAGGAATGCTTCCGGTGGAACGAAGCCGTCAAAGCGCACACTCTCGTGGTAAAGGTAATTGGGGTAGTAGGCCCCAGATATCAGGTTATTCGTCGAGGTCATTGCTCTTGCAATGTGTCTTCGAGTCAGCTTAACTACGAAGTTGTCCACTCGTATTAGGTTCGCCCTGTTGTAAAGGACCTCATTAGGATAAAATTTCTTGTACTCCGACTCTGGTGTTCAGTACAAGCGAAGACAAGCCCTAAGGCAAGCCCTCTCAAACACCCGAATCTTTTCCATTAGGCTTGCTCGTACATTGAACCACACGGGACAACCAAATACCAGCATGGGCCTGATAAGGGCCATGTAGCAGATTACCTTTACCCTCGCATCAAGTTGGCTGCTATAAAACAGTCTCTTTGTAAGGGCAAAAGCACCTTTAGCTCTGGCCAGAGCAGCATCTACATTTTTGCCAAAATACAGAAACTGATCTAGCCAGATTCCAAGGTATCTGACTACATTTCGACAGGCAAGAGGCTGTCCGTGTTGTCCAATAATCGAGAACTTTCTCCAATTTTTTCTGGTATCCCTAGAGGCTCTAGACAACGGCGTCCTAAAGAGAATGGTTTCCGACTTCTGAAAGTTGATTTTCAACTTCCAGTCATCGCAAAATCGTCTTATCTTATCGAAGTCACGCTGCAAGAGAGTATTAATGACCTCGATTTTTGGACCTGTTCTGTACGCTACCACATCGTCTGCGTACGCAATAGTATGGGGAAGTGAACCTATCAAGTCGCTTGTATAAATGTTAAATAGGATCGGCGAATTGACCGCGCCTTGCTGAAGACCATTTTTAATTTGAAATATTCCAACAGAAGTCACATCGCCATTTTTCACGATGAACTGTCTGTTGGTTAGCATATTATAGAGAATGTACAAGAGTGGTTTACTGATCCCCAGCCTAGTCAGCTTATAAAAAAGACCCTCTAACCATACAGTGTCGAAGGCCTTCTCCAAGTCAACAAGGCAGGCACCAGTGCACTGTTTCTTGCCTTTGTTCCATTGGATATCAGAAACCAGTTTCGACGCAGCATGAATGATATCATGCCCCGCCTTAAAACCGAATTGATTATCCGGAACTATATGTTTGTCCTCAACCCACCTAGACAGAGCTCTATTGATTACCTTTTCAAAAACCTTACTGATATTCGGAAGGAGACTTATCGACCAGAGATTCGCCGGATTGGATATATCCTTCCCCTTTTTGGGGATAGGTTGAACCACCGCCGTTTTCCAATGCGCGGGATAATGTGCATTATTCATTGCATTATTAAACAGGGTGGTGTAAATGTCCACCGCTTCTAGAGGAAGATGTCGAAGCACGATGTTCGGAATACCATCGGTCCCCACCGATTTCTTAGCCCTGATTGTGTCGAAGATCTCACGGAGTTCTTCCTTCGAAATGAACGGGGGTAGGTCACTCTCCCTGGTCATGACATTATTTGCCATATTTTCGTCGCTGAACCGGGTGAAACCAGAGCCCTCGGATCGCCAGTTCCCTATTTCATTTCGAATGCAGAAGTCGTGCAGCAAGACGCGACTGTCCAGGTCATAATTAGGGTCAATGATATCAATGGCCTTGTATACTTCCTGGAAAGTCGCCCCTATGGTCTCAACCTTCTCCTGTGGATCCTCGATTACAAAAAAGTCGTCATCATCAGCGGCTTCATTTGGATCAATGCCTGCTATTGTCAGTAACCGTTCGTTGTCTGTTGTCCGGGCTATTTTAAGACACTGAAGGTCGTTTTGATTTTTTCTCCGAAATAGTTTATTTATTTGCGGAAACATATTCGGGTTGCTGGTGTTTACAGCCCGAACCTTGTTGTTCCAATACAAACTTACAGAAATTCTGTAATTCTCTTTTATTAGCGTTTCAATATTTTTAATCGACGACTTCAGTGTCCTAATCTCCGGGTCGTGTAGGTCAGTTAACTGCCTGTACAAGTTTTTGAGTCTTGACAGAAGTCTACTTTTCTGTCGGTGCAGTGCGTCAATAGTAGGATTGCGGAACAGGTCTTCGTTAGTCGTACGTCGATACCGCGGTATTGTAGTGTCCATAGTTTGTTTAATTGTCTCGTCCATTTGTTTTAGGTAATGGTCGATCTCCTCGTTTGACAAATTCCTATTGGACGGTGGGTGGAGCGTGTTCGAGGAGAGCGCTCTATTCAAGGTTGCGGAGAAGCGTGTCCATCGGGTCTTACTGTAGTTGTAAGAATATCTGTGGACAAACTCCTCCAATTCCGCAATTTCGTTGGGAACTGTAATTTCGGTGCTAAAACCGCAATGGTCGCTGTCATACACGAATGTGCGCAGACAGTTTAATTTTTGTAAATTCGTACCTGTCAGTCGTATACGTTCGTCGTACAGCAGTAGATCCAAATAAGAGCCGCCTCTGGGAAACGACGGATTATCCGTCGCTTTAAGACCGAGTCTGTACATGACATCATGCTGACCCCACCAATCGAGTAGTAGGTTCCCTCTAGTATTTGGCAAATTATTTCCCCAATCTCTATGTCTAGCGTTGAAATCCCCGCCGATTATAAAATAATTCTCGCCCGATTCCAGCCTCAGAAGTCGAAAAAGCGTGTCGAGCTCTGTAATGAATAGTGTGGATTGTGAAGCCTCAGGTGCATAAACAGAGGCCAAGTACAGCCGCTTTCCACTGCGGAGCGGTATGTAAAGGACAACTGCCTCAAACACCCGGAACCTGCGCAACACTCCCTTGTACACTCTGTGAAATTTTATACCTTCTTTAATGAAGATCGCGACACCGCCTCCACGTTTGGATCTGGGCAATTTCTTCTTTTAACAATATAATTATTGTACTCCAGTTTGTGCTTGTCGGTTAGCTTGGTTTCGCTAGCGAAAAGTACATCAGGAGTTTGGTCTTGTAGCAATTTAAACATCGCGGCTCTTCGTTCGATCCTAATTAGTGAATTAACATTCACCGAGCAAGATGGCCAGCATGTTAGGTGCAGCTTCCGTTGTTCTCGGCATTGGCGCTGGAGAAGCAACAGTCGCTTGCTGTACCATAGCCCCCCTACCTGACGCCATGTGGGCGTAGGAAATTTGGAGCGTGACGGCTGGTGTTTGAAACCTAACAGGTGAACGTTTGACCTCCACCTTCTGCTGCCGAGCCAGTTTTGCTTTTTTAATGTCAGTGAACTTAGGACAACCCCGATAATTTGCGGTGTGTCCCACGTTCCCACATAACACGCACGAGAGCTGCGTCCTATAGGTTGCTCCGTCCCTACCCAGAGCGCACTCCTCGGAACTGTGGTTCCGTCCTTCACGCATCGAGGCTGCATTTGGCAGTTCGACGCGGCGTGCCCGAACCTCTCGCAGCGAACGCATTGTATAACGCCTTCGCTCCTTTTTAGATTTTCCCAGTGAACCACCTGGTAGTCTAGGACATTGATACTCCTTAGACTATCCAGACGGCTTTCGGGACTGAGCTGCACCAGGAAGAACGGCAGACTCTGCTTCTCCCGCCTGGATCTATCTGTGGTAAATGGCTTTACCCCCACAAACTTGAGACCTTCGCACTCCTTCTGTTTGAACAGTGCCAGGATCTCCTCAGGATCAGAAGACGGTTCCAACACCTTCGGCAGCATCGATTGCCGCTTTTCACACTTCGGTGTGTATGAGTAGTGCTCCGTCGTCGTTTCCTTTAGGAGATCTTTCACTTTCGCGTAGCCCTCCACTATATTACGGTGGATGGCATGTTGATCGTTCCCCAATCTCGTAGTTTTACAATTATTTCCAGTGACCAACTTACACAGGTCCTTGGTTGCATTTACCTATAATTTATAGGTGTTGATAAGAGGCACCTTCTCCTTCTTCTTCTTCTGCTGCTGTTGTTGTTGTTGTTGTTGTTGTTATTGCTGCTGCTGATGTTTTAGCTGCTGCCGCTGTTGTGGCTGCTCTTGTTGTTGCTGCTGGTGTTTCTTAGTCTTTTGTTGTTGTAGCACTTGTGATATTGTATTTGTTGTTTTTTCTGGGGCTGCTTTTGAGCAAGCCGCGACTGCTGTTGTTGTTGGGATTGCTCATGCTCTTCCCTCGTCCTTCTGACCATTTGCTGTTCTTTAATGTTCTGCACCCTTTGCTGTAGCATTTTGATGCTGCTACTTATAGATTCGATTTCCTCCTCTTCATCATCCGAATCGCTTGCTGTCAATGCAGCGAAGATGTTTCCTGCCCTCACTCCACCAAGCTTTACAGTGGGCGTTGGTTGGGTGGGACGGTGTGCCAAGTTCGAGGTTGGCTTTAGCTTCTTCTTTCTCTTTGGCTTCGGCGTTTTTCTCGAACCACTCGAAGCCTCACCTGATCTCTCAGCCGATCCCGCTATTGGCATAGCGGACCGCTCTCCACAATCCATCAGTTTTAAGCAAACACTGCCAACACTTTTTTATTAAAAATTGTCTTTTTAAATTAATAAAGACAAAAAATTGTCCGGGTCTTTATCACCACGGCTACCGAACACTGCCTAAAAGTATACTTAGTATTTTTCCGCACTTTTAAAGCCGAAACAAAAAACACGTGCAATCTCCTTGGAGGTCTATGAACGACTGCAAGCATTGGGAGTCAGAGAGCAATGACAAGATTTTGGAAATTCTTATCAGCGAAAGTAGAAAGATTAGAATTCGCTAAAACGAGATTAGTATCGTTAGGCTGCCCAAGGGACAGCAGATGTTGCTTTACATAATTAAGGATCTGAAAATTAACCTGTACTCTCAATTTCTGAATAGGATTTGTTCCATTTCACAAAATCAGGATAAAAGCAAGTGTTTTTTTAGTTTGAAAGTGATAATTGAGAAAATTTGTCGAATACATTATTGAAATCTGTAGAAATTGCAACGACTTCATTATCCTAGTGGTGGTTCATCTGCCTTTCATAAAGGGGTGGCCGTGGTGTAGTGGTACTAGCAATCGCTTCTCACTCGGAAGGGTCTAGGTTCGAATCCTGCCCATGAACAAGTCTTTCAAGTTTTTCAGTTGTGTAATTGGAACTCAGACAGAAAAATTCTGCGTGTGAAGGCATAACACTGACACGTAGATTTGGCTGTTGTAGAGTTTCAAGCACAAATAATTACTGCGAATTATAACCTTCCACTCTGAGTGAAGAAAAAACTCTCCGTCCTATTCGGACTCCCACGCCTGGAGAGCAAATACCGAAACCAAACACACCTGAGTTTCAAACCACTACAAAACAATTTTCCTTTCTCCTCCTTTCTACCTTTCCGCCCGCGTCCTGGCAACAGTAAAAGGGTATCTAACCCCTTAGGCGCACGTAAATTATAAAAAAAAAAAAAACCGTGCTGATCTGTGCAGATAATTGGTCTACTATTGATAGTCTATTATTGATAGACTATGATTTCGAAAAGTTTGGGTATACCAGAGAGTTTTTCTATTGGCCTGCAATTATTAACTTATTATCGCTCAAGACCTGGCGTTTCGTGGTAGATGGAGTATCGATTGCCAATTTTATCTTGTAAAACAGCTCCTCTGCCGTAGGATCCCAATATAATCCAAGCACCATAGTCTCAGTCACCTGCAGGTTAATATCATCCGTGGTTGAGGTGTTGGTAAGCTGAACCAGTGTATGTCTATCGTTAGATTGCCATTTTCGTAGTTTTAAGTGACCTTGGCTGAGTACGAAATCAATGTCTTCTGCCAGCTCGGTGGCATGTTAGGTTGACGAATCTCTACTGAAGTAATCATCAACGTAGAATTCCCGCAAAATACTCGCTCGCACCGCGGCCGCCCGGTTACCATCTGGTAATTTGTTAGAGTTTCCCAAGCCACATTGTTGCATTGCAAGAATTGCCAGATAGGATCCACTTGCGATGCCATAAGTCACAGTCGCCAACTGATATGTGAGCAATGGTTCAGCTGGAGATTCTCGCCATAAAATTCGTTGCCATTGCCTATATCTGTCGTCGATCAGCACCTGCCGGAACATCTTCTCCACATCCGCTGATAATGCTACGGCGAAACGTCGAAACCGAAAAATAATATTAACAAGTACCTCTTGTATGAGTGGCACAGCCAGTTGTGTATCATTAAGTGAGATGCCTGTTGTTGTTTGCGCTGTGGCATTGATTACCACTCGGAACTTGGTCACCACGGCATGATGGAGTATGTAGTAGGATTGCGATGGATTGATCCAAAATCGCATGCATATGACCAAGCCGAATGTACTCTCGCATAAAGGCCACATACTTCTCCCTAAGGTCCGAATCCAAAGCCAATTTCCGCTCCAGTTGATGAAATTGTCGTAGCGCTAACTTGTGGGAGTTACCAAGTATGAGTGCATCTGGCTTAAATGAAAATTGAACTATGTAATGGCCCTCTGCAGTCCAGGTGGTAGTAGCCTTGAAGAGTTCCCCACATAGACCTGCCTCCGTATTGGCAGATAGTGTCTCACTGCCTTTCGACTCGAATAATTTGCGTCTGTACGTTGCACATTCATATACGAGCACACTGCCAATGATCTTATTACGGATGTGGTGACAAGAAGAATTGTCGCAGGTCCAAATACGACCCAGCCAAGTCGGGTGGATTGGGCGAAGGGCTCATCTTCCTCACCACGCACAATGCCTTCGGTGATGATCTTCCCCCAAACATCTGCTCCTAGCAATGCATTAATGCGTCCAGTTGTGCCATAGGAAGGGTCTACCAATTGTAGATTTCGTAAGTGTCGTCAGCACTCACTAACAATGTTCGCCAAAGGTATAGGTGATGTGATGGTTTCGATAATGTGAACTTCAATAGGGTATATGTCGTTGTAGAGCTTCCCACACCCTCTACCTGTAATTCGCTTTTGTTTCTGTGGAGAGACAAATTGTAAAAAAGCGCGAAGTTATAAAGCTAACCTGTGAGCCTGGATCACACAGTAATCGGCACTGATGGGTGTCACCAAAGCCATCGGTGATCCTCGCATATGTGGTTGCCAAAAGAACGAGACGATTACTGACTCAGATGTGATTTCGTGGCGCCTGACTAATCCGTGGGGTTTCAATAGCCTGTGAAACCGCTGATGCCTTAGTAGTGATTGAGCTAGTTGCCGATAGTGTATCCAAATTTGTTGATGAGCGGCAGAGTAATGTGTGATGTCTTTTGTTGAGCCACATGCCTTCGTTGAATGGCCTGGTTTCAAACAATTAAAACAAAGATTAGAGCACTTTAACTTTTGGAAGCCTTCAGCCGCAGGTAATGCCAATAGTTGCGGACAACGACTGTTACGATGAGAGCTCTCGTTGCAGAATTCACAATTGCCAGGTGTAGTGGCAGCTAAATTTGATTTCACCAAATTAACTCGGATTAGTTGGTTGCCTTTTTGCAGCCTGCGCATTGTCGCTGTCTACTGTGTTCCATTTAGGTACGCCTGTCGCCAAACTGTGAGCCTCTCCACGAACTTCAGGAGGTCTACCAGCTTAGGGATGTCGTTGGAAATACGGCTCATGCCCCATGCCTGTTGTGTCGCTACTGGGAGTTTCGAAATAATAATGGGTACGACCAAGGCGTTCCATTGATTGACTGGTAACTTCATGACTGCTCAGGCACGCAATGACTCTCTCACCGTGTCAACTATGGAAAGGTGTGTCGTAGTCGATTCATTACCTGTTTGTTTTAAGGCAATGAACCGCGAGACGTAGATTTCCGCCAATTGTTTTGGGTTATCGTAGCGAGATGTTAAAGCCTTCCACACCTCCACATAGCCACCAGTCTATAGTCCACCAATCAAAGACACCGCATCGCCCTACACCGCTGCACGTAACTTTCTAAGTTTATAGGCCTCTGGGAAGTCTTAAGAATGAACCAGCGTTTCGAATGTGTCCTTGAATGCGAGCCAATTGTGAAGTTTACCATCGAAGATCGGAAAGGACAATGGATCTAGTTTTAAGTTCAACGCAAAAGATGAGAGGGCCTGAACATAACGACGCAGCATCATCCTCGTGGTCTGCCTTCGATCCCGTTCGTGTAATGGAAATCAAGCTGTAGCTTCGCCATAGCAGGGTTATATAGATCCTCCATCTCGTCTCCCAGCATCGTATGAGACTCCATTTCGATACGCTTCGCTGAATTTATAAGCAAGTCATGAGCAGTTACAAATCGATCGCAGTGCATCCGTAATGTCCTTTCCTCCTGTCGAAGGCCAAATTCGTCGTCATGGTAATTATCCGCAATGATTTTGTCAGCAATACGCTTGATAGCAGTAACAGCGGCAGCACGTTTGTTCAAGTCCGCCATTGTTGCCAGAAAAATTAAACTTGCTTCGCCAAGCCAAGAAGTGAGAAATTCCTCACAGGAGGCACCAAGAAATGTACAAGACCCTAAAATGGTTCTAAAATAACACAAAACTGTAAGGCTGGTAACAAAATATATGGATTGTTATTTCAAGGGCTCCTGTACACTCTGACAATTAAAAATACAATGCCGGAAATTCGCAAATTCTCTCCCCTCTCTCTAACCAAAAAACTAATCCAGCAATCAAGTTCGACTTGTCAAGTGCATTCAAAAAAAAATTATTGTATAAAAATCGATAGATACTGTAGTCGGAATCAGATCGAGTTCTTAAGAATTTGTGCCATGCCATGACTTGTTTCATGTGTTACGGAGAGCGCGTAACTCGGTGATGTACAAAACAAGGAGGAGATCACAAGCAGTCCTTTCGGAAGAAATATGGAACTGATTGGACAAAGTAGGAGAGTATTACCGAATAAAAAGTGAAAGATCAATGTTTGTTGTCTCAGCAATAAAATTAAAGCTGGTGTTGCTAATAAGACTTTTAAGTTTGTTGATGTTGAATCTTCGAAAGTTAAACGAAAATGAGTTTTCCGAATCAATACACGTGTATTATTTCATATGAATATATAATTGAGAATGATTTTCATTTCAGAGGACGAATTAAATGAGACGAAATGAAACGAATGGTTGAAACGCGCCCATTTCAAATGAGGAAGGTTGAAATTCCCCACTACATAGAATAATACTATTTTCGGGTTGTACAGCATTATTTAAAAAACGGCAGCATTTGGTGAGCGTAATTTTGACTATTTTAAAATTATAAGTACAATACGAGGCATGTCAACAGAAGTTGTATGAAAACGGTTATGGATTGCGAGTAATACACCTTCTCTATTCGCACGATAAACCCAACTTGGTTTGCATTGCCATAGAGATTATCAGCTCTTTCAAATCCATCTTTTGGAAAAACATTGAAAATTGGAGGGAAGGCCTCATGGTTTTAAATTTTAAAATGGTTCAAATGATTTAGATTTGATTCAGTAAGAGGAAAGAGGTCAGAGGGGAGCTTTTTGTGAATTAAGATATACGGCGGAGATTTATGGTCGTAAATCTCTTATATTTCTGGAATAGATGGAGAGGCATTTTGGACTGGAGGATGATGATACAAAATTCGGTTTCTAGTTTTACAAACGAGTTCTTTGTAAGTGGGAAAGACGTTTGGAGATAGCATGCGAAGAAGGCGTAAAGAAATTTGTTTGAACTTCATCAGAAGAGATGTCAAAGCTTGCATGGTATCTACCGGAAATTTGAATCCATTCGTCTGACTTGATAGGGAGCTCTTCTCATTAAATCGAAACGATTATATTGGTTTTGGTTATGCCACCAATGCAAACCAAGTTGTGTTTATCGTGCAAATAGACAAGGTAGAGTCGTACATTTTCATAAATGCAGCAATCAAGCAATCAATATCTGAGAATTGTTTAGTAAGTTTGACAGTGGGTGGAGAGAGTGGGACGATGAACCGAGTGAAGAAGGGTCAAGATAGCCAAGCACCGCGGATCTAGAATCTAGAATTGTGAGGGGTAGTGGATAGAGGAAGCTGAGGAGTAAGAGGGGGTTGGTTTAAGTTTCCTCCTGCTTTAGCTTTATACATTTTTTTAGCAGTCCCTTACCATTATCAAATTTAAAATTCTTTACTGAATTATGTAATTTATGTGAAATGATTTGTCATTGATTAGTGGTCCTTACTGTGCCCAAATAAAGAAGAAACTCTTCCGGATATTATTTAATGTTTATGTGGTTGACATTGAGTAGGTGTATCTATTCTGACATCAAAAAGTGTGTTACATCAATATTGGGCTCACATAAGTTCAAGGACGAGGTTCCTATATTGCTTTCTTCACCTAATACTTCCAAACAATTTAAGGGATTATTTTAGGTATACCTTCTCCTCTTCGAAAGATAAAAAAAATAACAAAAATAAAAAAGAAAATCACATACGAGTACATGACACTGACACAGAGGTGCTGTCATTTGAAAATTGGAGCAGACGATTTAAGAAGAGTCATTCAATATCTAAGGGATTAACCTTCTTAATATGAATAAAGGACAAAAAGGAATCCAATAACAGATATTTATTTTCTACCCCAATGGCTAGTGTGCTTCAGAAAATTGGAAAAATTGGAGAATTGTTACGGTTGTCAAGTGTGTAGGATATTATATGAAACGTCACCTAAGATACAATGTAATCCAATTAGATTGAAGTCATTATAATATATGTAACTCGTGCGCCGACTACCAACTGGTATTTATTTTATTATTCAATTTAGTCAATTTACGAAAGGTAACCGATCTCATTAACGGTACACATTTCATTGGAAGATACTCTGATAAGGAAATTCTATTCACAGTGTTATCCGTACCCTCCCTCGTAAGCGTAAGTTAAGACTCCCATAAGTGGTACTGGATCCATATAATTGCCCATGGGCTCCCATACGAAGCGCGCTTAAACAATTATGAAAACCCATGAATGAAATACCCGCTCACAGCGGTTGAGGAAAAATTAGGGATACAGGAAAGCGAGATACCGATGTTTGGTTTTGAATGTTCGTACATGGAATTCCATTGACGAGTTATACAGCTTATGAAAGAATTACAGTTACGGAACCTGATTAGCATTCATATCAAGACGGCACAATGCAATAAAGCACTGGCGGTAGAGAACAAACTGAGTTAATTTTCATTATGTCGTTGTTGAAGAGTATCAACTGAGTGAGAAATACAGGCGTCACCTATCAGTTCTATCGCAGGTTTTTGAAAACTATCTAGAAAAATCAGGAATATTTTACGAGCATTTGAATAGATGCACTCCAGTTTTGCCAATTTTGAATATTAATAAAGGATGTGTTATCTTCAAAGATACTAGTAGCGCGGGCTACCAGCACGCATGATTCGCAAGCCTTATTGCTCGATTGCAGGAACACGCATACGTACTAAATCACAGCCCATACACTTCGACAACTCTCCTCGATGGAGTGGTAAGCAATCTATGATACGTATACCTCTCCTATATTTGCTTCAATGCACGTCTTATTCTTTCGATCTTTCGCAGTTCGTATTGCACGTTTGTTATGACTGTGTAAATTTCAATCTAAATTTCTTCCAATTGTTGATTATGGTATTGCGGGTCTCCATCCCAATCTGGGCAAAAAGTTATGCTAGGTGCTCGTAGCGGTGTAAATGTTTCCATCAGCCAACGTCACCAGATAGGAACTGCGTTAGGTGGTAGTTACAGTCCACGTATCTTCGATTTATCCACTCATGAATTATCGGTATTGATTTAAACGTCCATCTTCCTGTTATCGCATTAGTCCAACGTTAGTCCTGAGCGTCTTGTCTGCAAAGATTTCAATGGTTCACGATATGTTGACGATAGTCTCCTTTTAGACGCCTTCATTCTTAGTGCCTCTGCCCAGACTGGGGCGGCATACAGAAGGATTGATGTTATTACTCTAGAAAGTAGGATTCTTCTACCGTGCCCAGGTCTACCGATATTAGGCAATTTTCGCGACATAGCTTCATGTATTTTCGAGGCTTTTTCTCATATGTATACATTATACAACCCAAGTGCATTTTGTACTGCAGTTTTTTATCCAGCATTTAATTGTTTCTTTGGATCTGATGGTTTCGTTACCGATCTGAAAATTGGTTAATTCAGTGGTTTTTCTAGGTGTTAGCTTCGGTTCTATGATCTGCCAGCTCCAGTTGAGCGGAGATAAGTCAATCTTTTATATGAGCGATTGCTTTGTTTGTGGCTGATTCTACTTCATGAATCTGCTTGGCTACTGTAATGACGCCAATGTAGTCGGCGAATCCAATTACCATTACCCTCTTGGATAGCGTTATTTGTTAGACTCTGTCATACATTATATTCCATATTAGTTTCCCTAGGACCGATCCCTGTGGGACCACCCCAGCGGCCTTGTAGTATTTTACAGATTTATCGCAATTATACTTCAGCTTCCTGCTGTTGATATACGAGTAGTTCGTCACTATCCTCAGCAAATAGTATGGTAGCAAATCCTGCCAAGAGCCCTTCTAATGAATAACTAGCTGAGTTATAAGCGTTTTTAATGTCCAGCATAAGTACTGCATAGTATTCCTTTGTGCCGCAGAGCTACCTTTCTCGATGACACCTCGATGACACCCTTTACGATATCGACTACCGATCGTATGACATCAAAAGTTGAACGCTCTTTTCTATAGTCAAATTGTATATTATTCTCTCGAGAGTCCCAGGGGCATATTGGGTATCTATCTGGCTCACTCGGAGGCTTCTTTCGGGAAAGGCACCTTTTTCTAGACACTTTTGCATTTTTGATATGAGGAGGTTCGTATCATTTTGACAGCCAGATTCCTCCGAGGTGTGAGTGGGATTTCTTCCTAATGATGGTCACACAGAGGCTGATATTTGCCATAGCTAATATGCGTTCATTCAAACGTAGGTTGTCGTTGACACACATACCAAAACTGGAAAGTTTTTCGGTTTCCTCTTTTTACAGCTGACAATTTATACGAGTATGTACTCGTATCTCCATGACCTAGGAAATAAGGGAGATAATTGCAATTGATCTGTAGAAAGACATATAAGAGGATTCCGTATCTTAGGGATGTGTTTGTGATTTCTACGGTTTCGTCATAGTTTGAACAGAGGAGCACAGGTGGACCAACTCCTTCATTAACTTAAAGTTATAGCTGGTACGGGCCACTAATATTGGAGGTCTTTTCTTATCGACAGCTTGTATCTTTTTTTCACTCGTTAGCCGCTTCTCTTCCAAAGGCACTAATACAACAGTGATAGCTGCTGTGGTAAATGCGTAAGCACATGCGAATGTGCATGGTTTTGACATTGGTCTGTGAGTTTCACACAATTCTCTCAAATACTATGTTAACAATAAAAGAGCATAATTTTTTCGACGTCGAAGAATTCAAATGCCAAGGTGGTATTATTACTAATCTTTGCGTTATAGAGAGATTTTTGAAATGTAATCCCATTAATGAAATGTAATGGATTTACCAGCTATGGCACTATGCTTTTGATCCTCATTTTCTTGAAGATCTGACAAAAATGCTGAATTCCCTTCATCGGACATATGGTACTTTCAATCCCTCATACGCTTGCGTACGTCGTGGTGTTCATTAAGGTTTGAAGGGTCGGTACAAGAGAAAGTTCCGACGATGTTTTATTAAGCAGCTGTCCTCCTATTTTCTAACACTTTGCTTGGTTTAGTTTAGAAATAGTTTAAAATATTCACTCACTAAAGTTGAAATTATTTTCTCTGATAAATTACGCTGACTACTTGATTAATTGGGTCTTTAGTAAATCATCAATTCCAGCTCCGAAATATTAGTTTCCAACATGCACTTTGGTCATTTATCCTGAGGTAAGGTTAGCTTACATTGGAAATCCACATGTCCATTGTGATACCACTGGGAGATCGGGAGAACAAAGCCTTAGGTAATCCTGGAACCGAAGAGATTTCTTGATAAATTGGTGAAAATGGTAGAGCAGAGAACATTTATGTGATACGTTTGGTACGTAGCCAGTTACAAAGAAAGTGCAGATTCTTCTCCCTCTTCATCTCTACAATTTGGAATTTCTGCGCCTGGTTTCTATAGGCACGGTTTCCCATGATTATGATTATAAATTTGGAGATGTCTTTTCATCTGAGATTGATCCGTTCTTTTAATTATTTAGGATTGCGTCTGAACTTTTTAGTCTAGATGTCTTACAGTTTTGTCGATGGGTCTACGTTTAACTGGTCTTAGACAACGCTTGAAAGTGTGTCATTTGTTTCGCTTAGGGCATCTGTGGCTTGACCTTGTTAAATTTCATTGTATTTGCATTTCTTTGGGATGTGTGAGTGCCGAGTGTCCCGAGTGTCTAAAGTGTGACCTTGTGCTGCTTGGGCATCTCATTTAGAGATCCGTAGCAATCTCTAACCCCTCGCAGATTTATTGTGTTCGAAATTAGGGATCTGATAACTGCTTGGCTGGATATGTGCATATATATATTACATTATCCCTGTTATACGGCCTTATCAAAGCCTACAGACTTATGATAATAATAATGAAATTTATTTAAACATTTTTTTATGTAATAAATTAGTTAATTAAACTGACTAATTACGGCAATAAACTATTATGGCAATAGTATAATTCCTATTCGAGATAAAATTTTTTTATCATTTTTCCCATATTTCCCGACGTCTGTTTTATTGAAAACCATATTTACTGTACGGCTCCACAGTAATCGTAGAATTCTCACTATTACGTTATCCAATTTGGGCTAAGCCAAACTGATGAAAGTTTAAATTTCGGCTTCAAAGATGTTTCATTATGTGGACACACTCAAGAATTTGTGTACTCGTTCGAAAAGCTCCTTAGAGAAGACCCCTACTCTGGTGCCTTCGGTTATGTCAGAGCTGTCTGCGAAAGCGGAAATCTACTTCGTTCGTTCATTTCTATAATTAGGTAATTGGAGTCGATATTGAAGTTATGGTAGAGCTCTTTCTATTACAGAGTGTCTTTTCTCCATAAGCTCAGAGGTGTGCTGCGTACAGGTACGTGTCCAAGAGAAGAGGTAAGACATACTTGAGAATGTAAGAGAGTAACCGCGATTATTTGGTATGCAACCTATTGAGGACTGGGTTCCATAGTAGAGGAAATAGTACACCTCGCACAATGTTTCCCTATGCAGTTTTTTGCTTTTAGAGCTTTTAGAGCAATGTATGCATGCAGTGACTCAGTCAAGAAGCCACTACTGCATCTATTTCTAATGTGAATCTCCAATAATCGCTCCAGGGTTTTAAGTATAAATGATGACAAACTTATTGGTCTGAAATCTTTTGCTGCATTGCCAGCTTTAGGTATAAAAACCATATAACATATATATATATATATATATATATATATATATATATATATATAACATATATAACTTCCCTCCCATATATCGGTACGTACCGTTTTTTTAGACTGTATCTAAGAATTTCCATAATTTTTTCCATTGCTACCTCCGGTGCTTTCTGTAGCATAATCGATAAAATACCATCCGGACCGGGAGATTTGTACGGCTTAATGAACTGCATTGCCCACCGTAATTTTTGTCCTGTTAATAAGAACACCTATTTCCTCTTCGGAGAAAGGAAATCAATGTTCTCAGTATGCTGTAGAATGCCAGGGTCGTCTGATATTGTGGATCTCAGAAAGTGGGTTTCCACCAGTGTTGTCAGAATTTCTTGACTACTTTCAGCCCAGGTTCAGTCACTTTTCCTAAAGTAGATAGGAACGCTCACTTCTTTTGAAAGCATTTTGCGTAACGTCCAAGCCTCGTCTGATACCGCGATAGATTCGCAGTATTCCTGCCATGAAGCCCTTTTTGACTTTCTAACTAGGTATTTGAATTGTTTCTAATATTTGTAGTACTTATTCCATGTACTGTCGCTTCTGAAAAGCTTCGCCCTATTGTAGAGTTTCCTAACCTCTTTCCTTTTAAACCTATCTTCCTACTCCACCATTTTCATTGGGCTCATTTAGGGTGTTCTGTTAGCCGGCAAGCTTTCTCGAACGTCATTGTTAGTGCCTTATTAATAGTTTCTGCCGCCCTATCTACTCGTAACTTAACAATCTTATCGCAGGTAATTGATTGCGTATCCTGGTATATATTTACCACTTCTGTATACTTGACCCAATCAGTCTTCCTAGGATTTCTTGAAGCGTATCCGTCGGTAATCCGACATTGACGCTTCGTCAACTACTCTCCCTTATTTCTAACCCTTCTGTATTTGTAGCAAGGGTGATATCTATCACCTAGTGCCTATTTTTCCTCACAAAAGTGGATGAATTCCCTCTATTGCAAACACTGACGTTGGAAGATAAAATAAAATCGTAAAAATACTCATCTCTTGTGTCACCGCTTTCCCATTGCGTATGATGGGCATTTGCGTCACAGCCCAGTACCAGCATCCAATTTTTATGCCTTCCCAGGTGCTTTAGCTTCTAAGAGATCACTACCTCGCAGTCATAGGGGAAATAGCCCGAGGTCAGACAGAGTAGTTTGCCACACTCCCTTTCGCAGGTTACCGCTGGCAGATCTCCAGAGCTGTAATTATTCAAAATAAATGCCTCTATTTGGTTTTAGATAGGGATGCAGGTCTTGATCTTACCTTCAACCTTGTAGAAGAACTCGTAATTTTTCAACCTAAGACCCTGGATCTTGTTGTCCTTATTGATCCAGGGCTCTTGCATGAGCACGGCTGTGACCGTCCTGTCTGGTGTACTTCACCTGACAGGCCGTTGCTGCCATACTGTGGTGAAGGTTTGTCTGCAGCACTTCTATCCTCTTGGAGGGGTTCTTCCTCATCCTTAATCATCAACCTACCTATGCTGTACCTTACCATATCTTCCGATTGTTCGAATACCTTCAAAACTAAAGTGAATTTCGTTTGATCTTTTTCGCGTTATTTTACAAGTAAATTTGAAAATAAATTACGCGCATCATACAAATAAAATTGTTTAAAAATGGACCGTGAAAAATCCAATTGTTACCATATCTACTTAGGAAAGTTTCATAATAAGTTTCATAAAATCAAGCCAAATTTTAGCCAACCGATACAAATATACGAAACAAGAGGCATATAAAGCTGCGATGCATCGAAGGAAGAAAAAAAGAGCACATGCTACTAAAAGAGAGAAGGAGGTGCACTAGAAGCTCGGGATCGAGTTAATGGAGGGATGTTACTGCAGGAACATCCGAAAGTATTATCAGAAAATACAGCAAAATGCCAGGGCTGCAAAGCCAGAATCGAAGCCTGGAAAAATAAACGTAAACAAATTGTAAGAGAGTTGCAATCAGTGCAAATGCAAGTAAATAGAGATTACTGAACTCTAATAAAACTGAACTCTAAAAAAAACTAAAGCAGCCAGAGACGACTTGCTTGTTCCTTAAGATATAGTCAGAGCAAAGAATACCCAAAGCATGGTATTTTGGCATCGATTGTCCGATTGACAAAAAGGGAGAACCTGTTTACTGCGCAAACTGTAGAATAATTCTCCCAAACATCGCTTATTGGATCTTTTTTGCGTATCTTCTGATTGTCTGAAACTATTCATGAACAATCTACTTAACCCATGCAGTGAAGTTTTAAGCCAAAAAAGTCCACCATCGGTCAAATATTCACACTAAGGCAAATCTTGGAAAAGACCCAGAAATTTCAGATTGACATTTATTATCTATGTATTTTAATATCCTTTGCCAAAGTTCTAGGTTGTATAGGATAAGTATGGAGAATTCTCGCTGCTCCATCAGGGCTGGTAATGAATTAACGTTCACTGGCAAGAACAGCTTAAAACAAGGCGACACGCTATCATATGACTTTTTTTTTATCATCGTTCTTGAAAGAAACGTCCGAAACTAACTGGCCAACAAAAGGGGTAACATCTTTTTAAACCCGCACAATTTCTTATGTACACGGATAACATTGATGTGATTGGACGAACTCAGCTCACCGTCAAAAAAGTTTTGAAGAGTATAAGAGTATAAGCAGTCAAAATGGGTCTGTCAATAAACGGGTGGGGGGGGGGGGCATGCTGATATGAAAAAAGGTGGCATACCACCGACGGCTTGGCTAGAACGTCACCATTCGCAGTTATAGCTTCGAGATAGTTAAGAACTTCGTCTACCTTGGCTCCGTAGTTACGAGTACAAGCAGTAAAGCAACAACGCAGAATTACTCTTGCCAATCGCTGTTTCAGGTGTCAATTAAGTAACAGAGCCTTCTCGCGTAAGACCGGTCCTGCTCCTTGTCTGAAGCGGATGACAAAGCATCTGGCCGTTTTGAAAGAAAGATACTGGGTGTGATTTTCGGTCCCGTTTGTGTTAACGAGGAATGAAGAAGGAGATTCAATCACGAACTGTATGGGCTGTATAGCGAAGTCGGTCTAGTCACTCGCCTAAGTTATTCTCGTTACGAGAAAGAGAAAGCTGATTGTTCTAACTCAGCTACTGTTGACAGCCATCACTATCCGTTCTTCCAAAGAAAGGTTAATACTAATGTGTCATCCTGAAAGACAAAGTTCTTTGGACTAAGCATATTACGTCGAAATCCACTTTGGTTTTGTTGGCCTTCTGACAGAATAAAGAAGCTAAGTCTTATTACCGAGAAGGGTTCTTTGAAATTATACGGCTATGATAAAACCAACAATTTTCACTTCGCAGCTTTGCTTAGTATCGTTGGTGTTTGTGTTTACTGTGTTTGTCTGTGATTAAGACTAGCGAATTCAGGGTAGACGTAGCCAATATACCCAGGCTAAAAAGTAATCACTTTTCTGCGTACGTCCACGTCTGTAAGTACAGACCAGCTGTTTTGGCACTTAGTGAAACACAGGTAGATCCCCGCCAATCATTCTGATCTGAAGCTACCTGGCTACGAACTAGTGCCATTATTCTTCACTCACCGCGGTCTAGCCACTTATGTGCGTAGTGATGTAGCTTACCAAACTCCACCACAATGTGATCCATGTTCCAATCCGGAATTCAACTTCATGTGGTTAAAATTCCATCTCCGTAAGCAAATTATCCACTACTGCTTTATTTATAGAAGCCCCAAACTGGACAGCAATTCAACTTTTAACGAGTTTGATGCGCTGTCTGACTCCATTCAAAGAATTGTATCCCTGTATTCTCATACTGAAATCGTTATTACGGGCGATTTCAATATACACAATTCTGGGTGGCTTCGACATTCTGGACAGACAACACTCGAAGGACAGTGTGTTGAGATCTTCGCTGCGGAAAACAACTTAACGCATCTTGTAAATGAGCCCACGCGAGTACCAGACGTTGATAGTCATACCGCCAACACCCTGGACTTGTTTTTAACTTCTCACCCTGATAAGTACACCATTGATGTGCTCTCCCCTCTAGGCTCGTCGGACCATTGTGTCATATCAGCTAATTTCTCGTACACCGACCACACAGTTAGAGAAAAAATTCCTAAAAGAACCGTATGGCAATACGAGAAAGCCAACTGGAGCGGTCTTAACAGCTTATTTAGGAATTGTAACTGGTCGTTATGCTTCCTCGATAACGACATGGATGCCGCTGCTGATATGATTACAGACACCATTCTTTTTGGAATGAGATCCTTTATTCCTCATCGGATGAAGAGTATCAAACCAAAAGAAAAGGCATGGTACGACTCGAGCTGTAAAGAGGCCGTCAGGGTTAGAGAAATGTTTTTTCGGTCCTACAAGACCAACCCGACAGAGGAAAACCGAAAGAAGTTCAAACGAGCCAAAAATGACTGCAATGCCTTTCTTAAGCGTGTGAAATTCCTATACGACCAAAAACTGAGGCAAAAAATACTGCAGTGTCCCAAAGGCAGTACAAATTCTTGGTCGTTCGTCAAAAACATTAGAAATTGCGCCTCATCCTCCATCCCAACGCTCATTTACAATGACATTCCAGCTGTCAGCTCTTTGGATAAGGCCAATCTGCTTGCTGCACACTTTGCGGCCAACTCAGCACTCCCAGATTGTGCTTTGTCTCCGCCTACACTTGAGTGAGTCGAATCTTCAATGGGACGAGTCTACTTTCGCACTCGTGTAGTAGCAAGAGTACTTAAAGATCTCAACATACATAAATCCGCTGGTCCATATGGCATATATCCCCTTATTCTGAAGAGGTGTTCTTCCTCGCTGGCAAAACCACTGCGTAAGCTTTTTCATCAATCCTACTATTTAGGACTCTTCCCGAGCAGATGGAAAACAGCATTTGTCCAGCCCATTCCTAAAAAAAGGCGAATCATCTTCTCTCACCTCATACAGACCCATTGCACTTACGTCCTTCTCTCCAAATTAGAAATTACCTTTCGGAACGTTCAATTCAAGTTGTCTTGGCCGGTTTCAAGTCTGATATTCACAAAATAAATGCTGGTGTGCCCCAGGGCTCTTTTCTGTCTCCGACACTCTTTTTAATTTTCATTAATGATCTCTTGTCTGCTACTTCTAATCCAATATATTCCTTTGCTGATGACAGTACTCTCTGCTTTTCATATTCGTTCCCGGACTCACGGCCCTGCTCTTCGGCTGTAGAACGAGAACGGCAGCATATGCTAAGCTCATTAAATTCCGATATCAACAGCATAACCAATTGGAGAACTATCAACAGAGTGGAATTTAATGCTTCCAAAACACAATGCTGTCTGCTGTCGTTAAAGCGAATTTTAAACACTCAGCCATTATCCATGAATGGCACTTGCATCGCCGAAACCAAAAAACTTTACATTCTCGGTATGTGTGTCAATCACAACTTACGTTGAAATGACCACATATTTGATATCGCCAAAAATGCTGCGAAATGCCTAGGTTTCCTCAAGCGATGTAAGAAATATTTTACCCCCTCTGATCTGGCCCCAATATATAAGGCATTCATCCGCCCAAAATTGGAATACAATGCCCACATCTGGTCAGGTGCTCCTAAAACATCTCTGCACCTGATAGATGGGATTCAAAACCGTGCGATAAAACTTATTGATGATACTAATACCAGTCAATCAATTGACACGCTCGTACACCGACGTAATGTCTCCTGTCTCACTTTGTTTTATCGCTATTTCCACCACGAGTGCTCCACTGAAATCGTCAGTAGCATTCCGCCCATTCAAAGTTTCAACCGTAACACCCGTCTCGCGATGAATGCTCATCAGTATACCCTCAAGCCCATTTTCGGACGTACTCTAAAATATCGTGATTCGTTCTAAAGCCGTACAACTCGCTTATGGAATGCCCTGCCGATCTCTGTATTTCCTGGTCATTATAACTTGCAAACATTTAAAAGCAATGTACATCAGTACCTCTCTTTTCTTCCTCCCTCGTTCGCATACCGTCCTGGAGTAAGAACGTGTTTCGGCCTTTTTCGAGAAAAAAGAAAAAAAAACAAAAGAGAGAAATATATATATATATATAGTGAAAAAAAGTATTTGACAACGGTTTTGCAGAAGGTCAATTCGCACGGTGGAAGTGGTGTTCGAACGCAGTTGACAAATCACAGGTCGTGGGTTCGAGTCCACCCAAGTGGAACAAGAAGTTTTTTTTTGCTTTTTATTTTTTTTTAATAAAGATAAAAAAATAAAAAGTGCGCAAACAACGTCACGCTATGCATTCCGGGGAGCGGTCCGCTGAGCCAATAGCGGGACCAGCTGATAAGTCGGGCGATACTTCAAGTGCATCAAGCCAACCTGAACCAAAGATGAAGAGGAGGAGGAAGCTGAAGCCTACTCCCGACCTAATGAAGCGCCCTTCCCTGTCAGCAACAACAGAAAAGCTGCCTGGCGGAGCGAGGGAAGAGGCGCCAACAATATTAACAAGGGCAGCAGCACAGCAGCAAACCAGGCAAAAGGCACTCAGAGGTCATTTCCCATATGTGTCCGATGGTGGAGAAGGCCAATGTATGGAAGATGGCAATATGTTTGCATCTCTGGCGGCCTCTGGGTCAGATGACGAAGGGGAGGAGATAGAGGAAATTATAAATAGCATAGAGCTTCTCCAGCAGAGAGTGATAGCTATAAAAGCTAAGCAAGGAAAGAGAAGGAACAGCTGGGAGAACTTCTCGATTCTCAACAGCAACAACTAGCGGAAAAAGAAACTGAACACATAACGACACAACAGAAACAACAAAAACCAAAACAGCAGCCTAAACATACACAGGCTCAAAAAACAAATCAGCGGACACTACATCAACAACAAGAACAACAACAGCAGCAGCAGAATAGACAGCAACAACAACAGCGAAAACAACAGCAACCACAACAACAACAACACAATATATCTAAGACAAGGGGTCCACCTATAAACACATACAAAATGGAGCTCAAAGAGAGACACAGTGTTCGCTGCCAAAGGTTCGGGCACGCCGCGTCGAACTGCGAAATGCAGCCTCGATGCGTGAAGTGCGGAAAGAACCACAAGTCCGAGGAATGCGCTCTGGGTAAGGACGGAGCGTCTGAAAAAAGCCAACTCTCTTGTGCTTTATGTAGGAACACGGGGCACACCGCAAATTATCGGGGCTGTCACAAATTCCAATACATCAAAAGAATAAATCTGGCCCGGCAGCAGAAAGTGGAAGTTAAACGTCCACCCGTGCATTTGCAAACTCCAGCCGTTACTTCCCATGTTACCTACGACCAAATGGCGGCAGGTAGGGGAAATACGGTACAGAAAGCGAAGGGTTCTTCTCAGGCCCCAGCGCCCAGAGCACCGGAGCCAGTACCTGATATGCTAGCTATCTTGCTCTCTATCCAGGGGCAGATAGCTCAGCTACAACGTCATTTAACTGCACAGACCGCGCGGGTGGATCAAGTATACGTGCTGCTGCCTGGCCTAATGCACCTTTTGCCGTAATGGGTACGTACGTGGCGGAGCAGACCCTGAAGGTCCTTGCTGTGAATGTGAATTCACTGATAAGGTTCGAATGACGAGCCGCACTATTTAAGTTGCTTAAAGACCAAGCCCCTGATGTGCTTTTGGTTAGCAAAACTAAGCTTACCAAGAGACACAAAATGAGGAACAGAAGATACAAAATAGTACGGAGAAACCGACCCAACTCCATTCAGGGAGGTGGTGTTGCAATTTTCGTATGAAAAGTTATACGTTTTAAAAGATTATACAGTCGTATAGTACGTAGATTCCAAGTACTGGAAGCATGCATCGTGTATATCCCCCTCCGTAGTGGAAAGCGGTTGTACATGGTGTCTGTCTATGCACCTAAGGCTACTCAATCCACTTTATTCATCTCAGAGCTCGAGACACTTTTTCGATTTCTGAGGCTGAAATTGGAAGACAACTATTTTATTATCGGCGGAGATTTCAACGCCAAACATAGTGATTGGGGAAATAATACACCAAATACTAGAGAGAACCTACTATTCAATTGGTGGGGTCAGCACAGTGTAATGTATCGACTCGGGCTTAAGGCGACGGATAGTCCGTCGGTTCCCAGACACGGGTCCTATTTGGATCTTCTGCTGTTCGACTCACGAATACAACTGACATGCACAAACCAACAAACTACAAACTGTCTACGCACCTTCGTGTATGACTGTGACCATTGCGGTCTCAGCACCGAAATAACGGTTCCAAACGAAATTGCAGAATTGGATGAGTTTGTTCAAAGGCATACCTACAATTATAGTAGGGTTCGTTGGACACACTTCACCAGAACACTGACTAGAGCACTCTCCTCGAATTCGCTCTACCCACCGTCCAACAGGGATCTGTCAAACGAGGAGATTGACAGGTATCTAAGAGTAATGGACGAGACAATCAAACGAACAATGGACAAAACGATACCTCGGTACCAACACACTGACGAAGAAGAATTATTCCGCAACGCAACTATTGACGCTCTGCAACGACATAAAAGTAGACTGCTGTCAAGACTAAAAACCTTGTACAGACAGTTTACTGACAGACATAACCCGGAGATCATGACACTGAAGTCGTCGATTAAAAACCTCCAAATATTAATAAAGGAAAATTACAGAGTATCTGTAAGTTTGTATTCGAACAATAAAATTCGGGCTGTACACAACAGCAACAAGAATATGTTCTCGCAAATAAATAAAATCTTTCGGAGATATAATCAGAACGACCTTCCATGTCTTAAAATCACCCGGACGACGAACAACGAACAAATACTGGTAGCAGCGGGCATAGATCCAAATGAGGCTATTGATGATGACAACTTCGATGATGACGAGGATCCGCGGGAGCAGGGAGAGACTATAGGAGCGACTTTCCAGGAAGTATACAAGGCAAATGTTATCATTGGCCCGAACCACGATCTGGAGAATCGGGTCCTTGTGCACAATTTCTACCTTCGAAATGAAATTGTGAATTGGCGATTCGAGAGCTCGGGTTTCACCCAGTTCAGTGACGAGAATATGGCAAATAATGTCATCACCAACGATAGGGTACTACCCCCGTTCATTTCGAAGGAAGAGCTGCAAACGATCTTCGAATCACTTAGAAGTAAGAAATCAGTGGGAACCGATGAAATACCGAACATTGTGCTTCGACATTTCCCTCTAGAAGCGGTGAACATTTATACCACCCTGTTTAATGCAATGAATAATGCACATAATCCAGCGCATTGGAAAACTGCGGTGGTACATCCCATCCCCAAAAGGGATAAAGACACTTCCAATCCGGCGAATCTCCGCTCGATTAGTCTTCTTCCAAACATAAGTAAGGTTTTCGAGAAAATGACCAACAGAGTCCTGACTAAGTGGGTTGAGGATAAACATATAGTTCCGGATAATCAATTCGGTTTCAAGGCGGGACATGATATCATTCATGCTGCGTCCAAACTGGTTTCTGATATCCAATGGCACAAAGGCAAGAACCAGTGCACAGGTGCCTGCCTGATTGACATGGAGAAGGCCTTCGATACCGTATGGTTAGAAGGACTCTTTTTCAAGCTGGACAGGTTGGGCATTAGTAAACCATTGCTGTATATTATTTTCGATATGCTCTCCAGTAGACAGTTCATCGTGAAGAATGGCGATGTGACTTCTGCTGGAACATTTAACATTAAAAACGGTCTGCAACAAGGTGCGGTAAATTAGCCGATCCTATTCAACATTTACACGAGTGATCTGATAGGTTCACTTCACCATTCCATAGCGTACGCAGACGACATAATCGCGTACAGATCGGGTCCAAAGATTGAGGTCATTAATATACTTTTGCAGCGTGACTTCGACAAAATTAAGCGATATTGCGATGACTGGAAGTTGAAAGGAAACCATTTTGTTTAGGACGCCTATGTCTGGGGCCTCTAGGGATACCAGAAAGAATCGGCGAAAGTTCTCGATCGTGGGGCAGCACGGGCAGCCACTTGCTTGTCGAAATGTAGTCAGATACCTTGGGATCTGGCTAAATCAATTTCTGTATTTTAACAAACATATACGAAGGGCGTTCAACATATTCTCGGTATCGGGGTGAAGCTGTAGTTGTATATATAAATTGATCAAGTAATACTATTATTTTAGTGCATTCATGTAAAATTTCATATAAATGTGTTTTATCTCTAGTTAAACAGAATCATAATGGCAACTGAGACGATGATGGTGAAAATTGAGCATCGCGCTGTAATTCAATTTCTCACTAAGCAAGAAAAAAGTCAAAAAACTATTCATGAAGAGATGGTGGCTGTTTACCAGGGTTCCGCACCTTCATTATCAACTGTGCAAAAGTGGTCAAGTAAGTTCAAGAGAGGCAGAGAGAGCATTGAAGACGACCCCCGCTCCGGCGCCCCGGCTACTGCTTGTACGGGAGAAAGCATCAAAGAAGTCGAAAAACTTGTTCTTGAGGATGCCCGAATAAAGGTGAAAATGATGGCAGAGATCACCAAGCTTTCAATTGGTACCATTCACACCATTCTTCATGACCATCTTAACCTTTCAAAGGTCAGTGCAAGGTGGGTGCCACGAATGCTCACAGCGCCTCAGAAAAAAGTGAGAATCGCATGCTGTAGAGAGCTTTTGGAGATGTGTAGTGAGAACGCGGACGGTGTTATGGATCGAATTGTTACTGGGCGACGAAACATGGGTCCACCACTGTGACCCTGAAAGCAAACAAGAGTGCATGCAGTGGCATAAAAAAGGAACAGACCCCCCGAAGAAGTTCAAAGTCACTCCGTCTGCTGGGAAGCTCATGGCCACAGTTTTTTGGGACTCAAAGGGAATCTTGCTCATTGAGTACAAAAAAAAAGGTGAAACCATCAACGCCACATCCTACGCTTCCACTTTGCATAATTTGCGGGAGGAAATTAAAAAGAAAAAACGGGGTAAACTCGCAGCGGGTGTGTTGCTTCTTCATGACAACGCTCCTGTTCACACGGCGCGAGTTTTCAAGGCTGCTGCGCGAGATTGTGGTTTCGAAGAAATCCAACACCCACCCTATAGTCCAGACCTTGCCCCTAGTGATTATTTCCTGTTTCCGGATTTGAAAAAATGTCTTCGTGGAAAAAGATTTTCGGATGATGAAGAACTCAAGTCGGCAATAAATGGGTATTTTGCAGAGAAAGAGGAAATTTTAGATATTGCTCTGGCCAGAGCCAAAGGTGCTTTTGCTCCTACAAAGAGACTGTTTTATAACAGCCAACTCGATGCGAGGGTGAAGGTAATCCACGTTGCTCGAACAGCTGCGGACAGGTGACTCAACTACGACAGAGACGTCGCACAAGGCAGTGCGGAGCATCTCCTGTTCAGTAGGGCGCGGTAGGGAGTCGCGACAAGAGGGATGTTGCTCAGCATCACCAGCAATTTTGGTGGCTAGTTGAAGGGGAGGATGCTTCGTCGTCGAATGCCTCCAGTAATAGATAGCTTCATTTGAGGCAAAGCGGGTCAAGCTAAGTTTTTTTTAGCCATGGCCGGCTTACATAGTTTTAAGTAGGATTAATTAGGTTTAGGGAAAAAAAATATAAAAAAAAATAATAATAAAAATAAAAAATGAAAGAAAACTAAATATATATATATACATATATTTATATATGAAGTATATATGTATTATATATATATATATATATATATATATATATATATATATGTGTGTGTGTGGCTGTGTGTGTGTGTGTACGTATTAGATGTAAGTAGGTTAAGTAGATTAAGATTTATTTTTAAGTAGTCTGTAAGCTTTTAGTTTTAAGTTTTATAAAAAATTAAAAAAAAATTTCCATCCACTAAGTTTTTGCTTAAAATTTATTTTCTTAGTTTTAGTATTAATAAATGTAAAAATATAATTAGACTGTAAGATACGTCGAAAGACATAGTTTAAGTGTTAGGTTTAACTTATAGTGCCCGCATGGGGCCAGTAAGTTAGAATAAGATTATTTGTAAGTAATTTAAGTTAATTTTTAAGCATTTTTTTTGTCTATCATATAAGAGTAATTTAAGTGATAAAAATGCATATAAACTGAAAAACTGAAACTTTTTTCCTCCCTAAATTTCCTTTGCCCGCGCTGTGAACAATCACCTTAAGGGTACACAAACCCCTTGAGCGCGCGCTCATTATAAAAAAAAAAAAAAAAAAAAAAACAAGTCCTATGCGTCAGCTATCCGCTGGAATAGGCTTCCACAAAAATAATTTACTGCTACTTTTGCAAAATTGGAAACGATGATCTGTCGCAGGGGCTTACTAGCACGCCTGGCTATGTTCTAAACGCATTGATGGATCCCCATTCGCTTCCATTTAAAAAAAAAAAGTAAGTGTGTAAAACATGCACTGGGGTTTTAATGATCCTACGCACCGACTGTATTTTGAGGTCTGTCTTATGGTCATACCATCTGATTAAATGAAAGTGTAACTTTTGATTCAGGAAAGAACGTAGTCGGGTCACCGATCTAGAATGTGGTTCTTGTGTGGAGGGCGGCGACATTATATTTCACTACTCGTTAGGGAAACCTACATCTGTCTTCCAAGCAGAGATGTAACACACATATGTTACGTTATCCTGATGACAATGCAATTTATTGTAAAGCTAGGCAGGGCTGAGGGGCTTGTTAAGTCTTTTAAGCATTCCCAAGCAAGTCCGCGAGCGCAAGGCTTCTTCAAATTGAGTCAAACGGCTGAATTCAATGATTCTTGTCTAGGTCAGAGGCTTCAGTGGAATCACGGGAAATGAATTCGCCTTTGAAGTTGTTAGGCAAAGCTAGAAGGAGAGTTTCTTAAGAGCAAAACATATTATTTTTTTTATAATTTGCGTGCTCTTATGTGATTTACATGTGTGCATATAACGTGAGCAAATGAAAATTATGGAGAAGTGAATGATACCGATGTAACACGATGCTTTATAGTCCTTCCAAGGGCTTGAGAGTAAACTGATGAACATTCAAACCGATAAGGATGTTACGGTTTAAGGATTGAAGTGGTGGAAATCTACTAGTAATTTCATTGGATCACTTGATGGTGACAATGGCGATAGAACCAAGTAAAGCAGAAGACCTTCGTCTGTGTTTAAGTGTGTCAATTGGGTGGGCTACATCAGCGTCACATATGACATTAACCCATGACTTTGAATCCTATTCAGCAAGTGCAGAAATGTCTTGGGAACACCTGACCGGATGTTGGCATTATTCTCCAATTTTGCGTTGATGAATCCCTTATGTATTGAGGTGAGATTAGAGGGGGTGCAATATTCTTTATATCACTTGAAGATACCTAGACAGTTCAGCACCATTTTTGGCGACATTCATATGTGTTCATTCCAGCGCAGGCTGTCGTGGACACACACACCGAGAATAGAAAGTTTTCTAGTTACAAGGATTCAGGTGCCATTCATGGATAATGCCTAGGTGTTTAATTTGACAGCTGACATCATTGTATTTCAGAGACATTGCATTTCTTTCTGTGGATTTATTTTTGATTAGTTATGAGGTTTCAATGAGTTTAGCATACACTCTCGAAGAGCAGAGACTTGAGTCCGGGAATGAATATGAAAAGAAGAAATTAATATAGTCAGTAAGGGAGTATATTGGACTAGGAAATTTTTATTTTTTTTTAAAGAACTTGACGCTCAAGAGAGTTAATAGAGAGAGAGAGAGAGAGAGAGAAATATGTTTGGACTCAGAAGTTATTTCGCTCCATGTGTGGCATCCATCATTTAATGAGGAGACTAAATTCTTAGTGTAAATAGAGTTGGTGTTGTATTCTAGACAATCATTCATCTCACGAGGTTTTAGTTCCCTGAAAAAAAGTTGTTCGAGCACGGCTTGTATTGAACCCCGAACAGTCCGATTGAGATATCAATACACTACCACTTGAGCCACGGCCACGCACTAAGTGGCAGACTGGGGATCAGTTATGAAAATTAGAAAGAGTGTCGGAGACAGAACGGAGCCCTGGCAAACACCAGCATTTGGTTTGTGGATATCAGACTTGGAAACCTACAAGACAGTCTGCTAAGTTATTAAGTCCGCTCCAATTGACTTTATTGCATTGCCATATGTTTGTCGGAATTAGTGTGTCAGAGTGAAATGTTAAGAACAAATCCGGGGTATTAGACGTATAAGTGTCAACTTCAGGTGGGCTCATTTACATACTGGGTTCATTAGTTTTCTATAGAAAAGCTCCAGCAGACGAACATGTTGTTTGTCATGAATGCCGAATCCACCCAGAATTGTGTATATTGAAGTCGCTTCCAGTATGAAGATCCAAGTATATAATTATTTCCAATGAGGCGGAATTTCAAACACACGAAATTGAATACCGGATTGGGATATAAATTACATAGGGGTGGGTTTGCATCACTACGCACATAAATGCCGAGAACGCGATCAGCTGAAAATGAAAACACTAGTCCGTATCCAGCAGATTCAGATCTCATTATCTCGGGAGGTGTGCGGTGCGATCTACTTATGTTTCACTATTACCCAGTTTATCCGACAGCTCAATATGCGTTAAAGCAATCCGCATTGGTTCAATACCCGTAGAAATGCTGGTGTTTATATGAAATTATCCAAAACGAGCGAGGGAAAATTGAGAGAAATTTAACAAACAGCTGATTGCACTGACACTTGACACTAACACTGATACATTGTTCTTATTTCTTTGTCTTTCCAAATATTTCGTTTGCAATCCCACATTTTAAATACACAACTGATTACCTGCCCGATAATGGAAGAATGATGAGAGCCCGAGAGAGTAAAATGTTTCAATGCGATTTGAAAATGTTGATATTTCAAACGTATGCGTGTTGAATATTTCAATTCGGTTTGAAGTGGTGTTTATATGAGCGTATTGAACCAATGCGGATTGCTTCAACGCGCATTGAGCTGTCGGATAAACTGGGTATATGTGCCAAATTTTCATAAATGTGGACGTACTCAGTGAAGTGATTACTTCCTAGCCCGCGTTTATTTGCTTTATCCAAAGTGTATGTACGAGTATGTGTCCCCAATTAAGTGATTCCCAGTAGCCTGTAGGTTGCTTACTGGCATCGTAACAGGATTTCTTTAGATAAACACCTTAGTGCGGTAGCCATAAAAGTCTCAACATATATTACTTCGGCACTTGCTTTGAGAATGATGACGGCATCGCAGAGTGGTGTGTTTAGCCTACGCCCGCATTGGGCCCTGATTTTATGCGTACTTATATTATAGGGACTTCACTACTGAAGCGTTTGCACATCTTTTTATGAAAACCTGATAGATTCCCATAAAAGCAGTGCTCTGACAGAAAAAAAGGAAAAACATCATTCCCTCTCATGCTGATCCACTGGCTTGCTCTCTCAGAAATCTTTTAAGTAATTTTGATTGAGTTCAGTTAACTTAATTTACTTTAATTTTAGCGATTTGGTAATAATTGTTCAAAATTCTATAACAAGTCCGAAAGGTAAATATATTTAAGGCGCTTGACCATAATCCACGAATTTAAAAAACGAATATTTAATAAAGGTCAGCAAAAGTTGAGCTCATTAATTAAAAAAATATTTTTCTTCGATCCCTAGCATTTTTATTTTAAGACAATCTGTATTTCGTTATCGTTTTGTTCAAATTTAAATTCGTAACTAGTGGATCATATCCTTCCATTGGCGTTTTCATTTAAAATAGAATTGAACTCTATTATCTCAGCAAGGAATCCCACATACTCGTTTCGTATTAAATTACTACATGATATCTGTCTGTAGAAGAAGGCATCCTTCTAAATAATTAATGCACATACCCTTCTTCTTCTACTGGCATGGAAGGGATTTGGCTGTTGCCTCATTGAATATGTACATGGCAAAGAGTTTTGGTTTATGTATTTATCTCTTTTTTTTGGTATCCAGTGAACCTTACATTACAAAAACTATATTTCGCGCGCCGTTTGCTACCCTATGCACAGTTATTTTGGTTATGGAAAATGGTTATCGATAATGTGTTTTTATCTTAACAACAGAGTAGTTATGGTAGTTACTAAGTACATAATCACAGGTCACCCAGAAAGTATAAGGGGTAGCATCAAAGCCATCCTTATAAGCAGAAATCCTTTCTTTGGTTTTATGATTAGGTGCGTACCATGATATCTCGCTAGACTTGTGAATCCGTGACACAAAGTCAATAATAATAATTGTTGATGAACCCGGCAGCACTGTTACAGGGCACCCAAATGAACAGCTTGCTGACAGTACCTTGATGTCACGAGGTAAAAATTGAGCATATCCGGAAAACCATTTTTCACAGAAGAACGTATTTCGATGGTCATAATTTATTTAATTGAAAATTTTAAGTTTCTGAATTTTACTTCTTATATTGTAAGCTACATTTATTAAATCATTGAATTGTTAAATAAGTTTGCCATTTATATAGGTAAATTTTAGCCTGGTATAATAAACATCAAACAAAACCTTAATAAGGCTGATCAAAATTTCGGAGTTTAATTCAACAATAATAATAGGTATTGTACTCGTACATTAGAAACTGTCGGCTTCCTTCATCGGCTTTATGGAAAATACTAAATGTTTGGTTTTTATTATACATATTTGTGTGTTTGGAAATAAATAATCCAGTTTGTGGTAATTTGTTTTATTTCAGTACTTAGAAGATCTATTTCAGGTAGAACAGCTGATATATTATCAATATTCGTGTTATTGTTACAGTGAATGCTGGCTGGTCGTTATCCTATTTGTCGAGAGAGACGCTAAAACGTTACCTGCCGTATCTACACATATTTGGATCATCTCCTCTGTTTCTGCAGACTTGGCATTTCCAATTATTTCTCCTTGCTACCATGGTTCTAGACGATTTTTCAGTGACCGTGAAAGTTTACGGGTACATAAAACGCAATAGCGAGATCGCCCCCCGTAGGTAGGTTTTCATTGCAATGGTTACACATGCACTGCAAATCTTAATGTTTACTGAGTGTTTTACATCAATTTGCATTTAAGGAATTTAAATGTTTTGCAATGAAACAGATAAAATGTTTTGTAGGTAAATTTTAAACATCATGATGTTTGATTGTAATACATGTTTAATGTTTAATGGCAGCTGAAAACTTTTAGCGTTTCTCATTTCAATGTTTACAGATAAAACATATAAAATATTAAAGCACTTAATATCAAAACATTTTTTAAGTAAAACGTTTTGTTTCACATAAACATTGTTGGTTGATCTATTGTATACATTTTCATATTAGTGCATGCTTCCTTTTGTCATTATCGGTCACTCTTTGTCGACCCTTCAGTCTCGATATATTTTTAGGATAGTTCATCTCCTTATAAAATTTCCGGTATTCACTTGTTAAACTTTCTCAGTGCTGCCAGTGTACGTAATTGTTATTTTGTATTTTTTTTTTAGTGTTTTACAGTTTGAGTTGCCAAAAACATATAAGCAATTATTTGAATTATAATTGTAATAAATCAGGGACAAAAATCTATTTAGTTTTTGGCTTACAGTGTAAATGCACTAAGTTCTTTACCACAAACCAATTAAACAAATCAAAAGACCATGTATCGGAAGAGAGAAGAACTTTTCGCGCATGACATAAATTTAAAAATGCTGAAACAAAATAAGACAATTGTCTTACAGTTAAAAGATAAAGAAAGAACACAAAAGATGATAATACATTAAACAGTTAAAGTGCTTACTAACAAAACATGTATTCAGTTTTGATAGAAAACATTTTAAGGGATTTTTTATTCCTAAATATCCTTAAATGCTTAAAAGACTACAGTAAAGAAAATGCTAAAAGCGTTTTTCGCGTTTTCTAAACACTAAGATTTGCAGTATATACATTATACAAAATTTAAGGAGATCGCCGGTAGATTCTGTTCACAAAAGGAATATGCAATAAATGTGAAATATACTACACTGCTTATTAAAAGCTTGTTTTAATTAAGTCTCTGTCTAATAATGTGATCTGTATTGTTCAGCTAAACTCTCAGAAACTAGGCAAAAACAACATTAAATCGCAGAGCTCTTCAAATATACAATCACTTATTAATCCAATATATTTCGAATGTTCTTCATTCTATGATATTTAAAAAAACTTTTTTCATTACAACATGTGTAGTATTACTATTCATCCCGCCAATACAAACTGAGTTGAGAAGAGCAAAGAAGCTGCACTATAGTTATTCCTTTTGAACAACCTATTCCTTTAAATATATGTATGTCTATCGGTACTCTCAGCACTATGCCTTTTTGAAGAAGTGTGCTGTGTCGAATGCTTCTGCGTGGATTTATATCTTCAATTATTCGTAAATAATGCCAGTTTCTTTCGTATGATCGTTCGAATCATTTCGACCCCGCTGATGCAATGTTAAAATTTTCGTAGCCGCTGGGAACGCTCTATAGCAAAGTAATGGCTAAGAGCTCATCCCGTAGGTAAATCTTTAGGTTTTCTTATTCTGCTATTATAAATTAAAAAAAATATTTATATGTTCCCGTACATTTGTACTATCAAATATATTCAACTGAATAAATTTGTTTGAATAGCATAACCTTCTTTGCAGGCCTCTTTGGTTGTTGCGAATTCTCTAAAGTTGCCTATTCGTCAGCCGAAGTTTTGTAGTTCCTTATGAAGTTTAATTGGGATGGTTTAAAATATAATAATATTGTGGCTGCTGACTTTTCACCCTTGCTACACCATTGGGTACTCTTTACTGTGTCAATTACTTCCCTGGGTTTACTTTTTACACCCGCGACATAATCCTACAGATTTGTGTGAACTAACATACTTTTGAATGAAATTATTCAGAAGTCATTGACAGTTACATTAACGAAGCTATGAAAAACTCCTGGAACCTGGGTCCATAACCCAAATAAAGGAAAAAAACACGTATGTTCAATTCAAGGTTTAATTCAAGACTTAAAAGAATGTAACAATTAAATTGATGAATACGCATAGATGTATAAATTAAAGTGCTGCAATTATTGTGTTAACAAATGTCATTTACTATGTTCTAACATTAATACCAACAAAATTTTTATGCGCTGTCACTGAACAGAAGCCCCATTCTCTGTAGAAAGCTGAAATAGTATGGAATATGAAGGCATTATCCTATGTGGTGGATGCTCAGCTTGTATGGGAAGTGTATTCTCGCTTCATATAGAGAGATAGCGACATATTAATTATGTATACCCCTAAATGTGAGCTCAAGTGTAACAAATAATTTTTGTGTTAAAGCACATGTAGGCTGGGCTGGCCCTATTTTAAAGAAGACTATTAAAGTGTTTGCTTTTTAACTGGCAAGGTGACACTTTGTTCTTTGTTTGCCTCAATTTATTTTTGAAGACGGTTCTTGTCTGGTAACGACAATAAATGGATGATTTATTTATTTTTGAGAAATTTTGTTCTTATACCATATGTCATTAAGAAGATAATTATTTTGTTGTGATAAAGTGGTAATCCTTAAGTGTTTGAGGTTTAACTAGAAATCTTAGTATTTAGAAAAAGTATTCCACTTCAGTTTTTTTTCTTATGAAGAAGCAAAAATGTTCTGGACCATTCAGATTCATATGTCACAAATCATTTTGAGTGATGACATAATCTATACCTTAACTTTAGCAAGTTTTTATTTGACCCTATTCGTGCCTATACCAAATGTGTTTTGGATATCGAAGGTTCTTACCAAGGTTATCGTCGCTCTACATCAGAAGTGTTTATAATATATGATATGTTGATATCATTACTTGACGTCAATATTGTCGGCATATGGGAGCAATTGTACTGAATTTTAATGAGTTCCTTATGGTTTTTTTAATGCAGTACATGATACCATATATGCATAGCATGTCTTAGGCACTTCTGCATGGCAGTGGAACAGTAGTTTTTTTGTCAATTAACAGAGGAGAATAGACTTGACTCCAAGATGTGTCCTTCTCTATACACGACTTCCTAGGTGGATTTTAATTCTATAAATATTGTAGTTTACGTTGGCCTGCATTACATTTCTGGGTCATTCAACGATCAGTCAAAGTGTGAATACCTCATCAGCGAAAGATACTTGTAGTATAAAAGCACTGATGTCACTCGCATCAGCTTGGCCAGAATCCCGTGGCTTCACACTCTTGTTTCCGAAGACGGCAATGAGCGATTTATTTATTCAGTTGTACCACATGAAATGTCCCATTTTTACTCAGTCGGAATAAGAATTTCTCGAGTGAACATCTATGCCAGAACGTTAAATTTTCTTTTTTTTATAAAATAAAGTGGCACGTGTGAGAATTTTAGGGTTCGTTACAAGTACGGTTATTTCTTTTCTAGGAATTATTTACCTTGCTACCGGCAGTTCAAATTCGAACTCTCTTCCTTTACGAATTTAAAATGGGACATAATGCGTTATTGGCAAAAGATTAACGACACATTTGAAGATCTAGCGGTAAACGAACGCACTATAGTATACGACTTTGATTTGAAAAGTTCCATTCGGGAGATTTCAGCCTCGAAAATGAACCACGTGGGAAGCCGGAAACGTTAGTTGACGACGATGTTTTAGAAGCAACAGTGGATGCGGACCCAACGAAATCGGTACAGGAAATTGCACAAAGCATGGGAGTATCCCCAATGACAATAAGTCGATACTTTTCTCTCTTAGGAAAGGTAAAGAAACTCGATAAGTAAGTACTCCATTAACTGAACGAATCCCCAAAACTACTGCGTCTGGAAATCTGCTCATCACTTACTTTAATAAACCTGAAACTGAACCGTTTTTGCACCGGATAGTCATCTGTGATGAAAAGTGGATACTGTATGATAATCGTAAAAGATCTGGGCAGTGTTTGGATGCAGATGAAAAACCAAAACACACCCCCAAGCCCGATCTTCACCCAAATATGGTTATGGAGACAATTTGGTGGATATCGAAAAGGCCAATCCACTTTTCATTTCTTCAACCAGGAAAAACAATAAACGCTATCAAACATTGTGAGGAAATCAACATATTGCATGCCAAATTGATTGGAAAGCAACCTGCATTGGTTAATAGGCACGGTCCGATCCTTTTGCATGACAATGCTAGACCCCATACCTCACAAGTAACGATGTAAAAACTATTGCAGTTGGGATTTGAAAGTCTTCGGCATCCACCTTACTCTCCTGATATTTCCCCAATGGATTACCATCTTTTCCGCAATCTGGATTCATTTTGCCGGCAGAAGGTCTTCCAGAACCGAACAGAGGTCATGAAAGCCTTTGAGGATTTTATTGCCTCGATTGGCGTGGTCTGTGGCGTGTAAGGCCATCTTGCTGGAACCACATGTCGACCAGGTCCAGCTCGTGCATTTTGGACAAAATAAGTTCGAAATCATTGAACGACAGCGGGCGCCATTGATGGTAACATTGTTTCTCACGGTCATCTTTGAAAATATACGGGCCAATGAGGTCGATTAAGATGATCGTAAAATGGTCGAAGTGCGCGAGAAACAGTTTTTAGAGAGCAGGAATTTTGATATTAAAATTTAATAATTTGTAAGCGTTATTCGGGTGTAAGTCTTTCCATGATGAAATGGTAAATGCTAACTGAACGTGTTTGACTTTGACACATGTCACATGTCACATGCCACGAATCATGCGTCAAAAATACAATAGAACACTGAGAAACCAAACAGCAAAAAAATCACCTTTTATTAAACGTACTAAGGGAAAATCTTTCTCAAACACGTCACATCGATTGATGGCACATTTGGGTATTGTGTGGATGTTGGTCCTTAATTGTGCTGTCAATCTATAAATATTTGTCACCTTTCAAATTATTGTTTGCCGAAACAGCAAAATATATTACTGTCACTGATGAACTGTTCTGATGCTTTGACTGATGTTTGTTGCTTTGAAGCTTTGTTTGTTTGTTATTGAAATATGTACGTTAACATACTTCAATTCCTAACAGATGTAGATGGTTATTGAGACCACATTTGGGAACTTTAATTGTTCTGATATCTGGAAGAGTCCGTTGATGTTCTATCATGTAATTAAATTTGCATAGGAACAGATACCGAAATGCGAAAGTTGAAGGCCACCCACTGTAGTTGTGATTAGACCCACGGTAGTTGTGATTAGACCCACAGTAGTTGTGATTAGAATGAATGTGTTGGTATGGTGGTATCTGGAAGGCTATACTTTTCCATTGTGCTACAAAAGATACTAAACTTTCGCATACCGACAGATACGGGCGTAGTCAAACAACGGAGAACTTCTTATAAAGTCCGGAATATATCCGGCTCTAGGCCCACTGATATATTCCCAATCAGGACTAATCATTTGGTTGGCAAAAGGTTTTAGGCGATTACTTAGTACTGTAGAGGAGTTCTTATAGGGGATGATGAGGAGATAGATGTCTCTATAATCGGTGATGCTTTAAAGATCTCCTGCATAAATGGTTCTTCCATATCGCCAGCACTCACTGTGAATATACCACATGATTCCCTTGTTTGCCCTTGCAGCTTACTTTTGTATCTTGTTGATCTGAAATGTTCTTTTTACCTCCTAATAAAATTTGTGCTTCTTGTATTCTTTTTTCTCTCTTTTGCAGCGCCGCATAATATGATTTCTATTTCTTAGGATATGTCATAGCCTATCCACGGGTTTTACGTTTTCAACCGGAAAAATAATTAGCACATTAGAGGCGGCATCTCTGATGGCTTGCTAGTAGCTTTGCCATTGTCATCAAACTTCCTTACAGTACTTCGTGTTCTTAGCGGCATATAAGGCATATTCATAGTCGTATCTTGGCCACAACAAAATTATTATCCAAATCAAAGCTCGATAAACTAATATAATGGAGAAGCACCTGACGTCGATTGAAATGCGATCATTTTGGCTGGAGGTGTATTAATCCAGAGACCTTCTTGTTTTTTTTATGAATATCGTGATGCGTTAAGCACGCGGTTAATCTCACGATGACGTCGCACATCAAAGCGACGCCGATAAGCCTGTATTCATTGTCGAACGTGATGTCGTGCAGGTCCTTTTTAGATGCCCTCCTTTTTAGTTTGACGTATGAATTGTCTAAATCAGTCTTAACATCATGATTTGGATATTGTTTAGGTAATGTCGTCTTTCTATGTTGATTTCTTCACAATGGTAGGCACATTAGGTTGGTGTTGGTGAATTAACCCGATGCGAATTTTCACGAGGTGCGCTCACATGCTTAAAACTGAAAACTTTTTGACCAAGTCCGCCTCTAAGGACAAATCTGCATCCATATAGTAGCTGCTTATCTTCTCGGTAGCGAATACCGTTGTATACTCGTATTTTGGGGTTTTTCATTGTTTTGACCCCCAAACCATTCCACCGCACTGATTGGATGGGGGTTAGATCAGCTTCAAAGTAGTTGGGTGATGCTTAAAGGGGGGGCAACATGTTAACATTATGACTTGAAAGGGAATTACAAGTACAAGGATGTTTATTCCATTTGCGGACCCCTTCCTCTGTTTCTTTATCTAAATTTGAGTTCTGCTCAAAAATTGCTTTCAGGTCTCGTCTAATACAAAACTTTATGCATTTTTCATCGTTCCCAAGGTTACGAATAATGACAAATAGCGCAGTGAAAGTTTCTGATGTCCAGCCGTATAACTTGAGAAGTAACGACAACATAAGATGCAGATTGACAAGTATACAGAAATAAATTTTTTATCGAGGAATAATATTTTTTAGCAACTTTTCATATCCGGGATGCCAAAAAACTGAAGAAGTACTTTGTAGAAATTTAACATCGAGCGGCTATAATTGCGAGGGTCTGCTGGAGCCTCTCCTGATCGAGTCTCCTAAAATCCGTGTAGAAGTCCTATCTTATGCTGCAAATATAAAGCGCAGAATACCAGTGGCGAAATTGGCACGAATCCATTAGAGACACCGCATCTGATTTGTTAGGTTATTTCACCCGACCACCAAAACGAAACAGCTAATTTGACAAAGTTCAAACAACCGCATTCAGTGAAACAGCAGTAATAGAGAACACCTCTATAAAGCAGAGCTATGTATATGAGCACAGGAGTTGTATTGGCTTCTCAGATAGAAAACGAAAGAAGAAGAGAAAGAAGCCATCTCCTCTCAGGCAGAATGAATCATTCAATGTTGACGGTGATCGGTAACAACTTTCTCTACCTGACCAGGAAGAGCCTTGGACGATTTCTAAACTAAAGGAGCAGACATGGGGGTGGGCGTAGTGTAGTGGTACTAGCAATCGCTTCTCACTCTGAGGGTCCAAGGTTCGAATCCTGCCCATGGCAAGTCAGTTTTTCATTTGTGTAATTGGAACTCAGACAGAAAAATTCTGCGTGTGAAGGCATTGACACGTAGATTTGGCTGTTGTAGAGTTTCAACCACAAAAAACTAGTGCGAATTTTAACTTCGAATCACTCGGACTCCCACCCCCTGGAGAGCTAATATCGAAACCAAATACACCTGAGTTTCAAACCACTACAAAACAATTTTCCTTTCTCCTCCTTCTACCTTTCCGCCCGCGCCATGGTAACAGTAAAAGGGTATCTAACCCCTTAGGCGTGCGTAAATTATATAAAAAAAAAAAATACTATCTGGATTATTAAAAGCAGTGGCAATTGCCTTGATAAGGAGCACACACCAACTAATTTGTAAAATCTGCTCGGATGAAAGTACTCCCGCTCAATGAAATCTCATCGTCGTTTACGCGGTTTATAAAAATGGAGATCCACACAAGATTTTATATGTATACCGTACTTTGCAAACGCTTGAAACTCTATAGACCTATTAACAATCTGATAGGTCTCCATCAGTGTGATTTTAGTTCTGGAATGTTCCCTATCAACTAGGTGAACCTGACATTGCAGCAGATCTTAGAATAGACCCGAAGACTTCAAATTAATTAATTTTACTTGTTAATTGAGTTTAAGGCCGAATTTGCCAAGTCCGTCTCTGTTCGGTGATATTGGAGAGTGCACGCTGGTGCATAAAAGTTGCTAATTACACCACATAAGTATTTGACGTCAGAAGAGCATTTGACTTGAAAGAATTATTTGAATTATTCACAGGCCAATGCCAAAGGCATATCATTTCAAAAGTTTGTACAACTGTTCGCATACGCTGACAACATTCATATCATAGAAATAAATCAGCGAAATATTACTGAAGCGATTGCTGCCATTGAAGCAGAGGCGTCGAAGATGGGTTTAATGCTGAATAAGTCATATCGACAAAAACAGGGCACCCATCACCAACACCAGCGGAACCTTAAATAAAGTAAAGTAAGTTCTCGAAACCCGATTAGTTCCTTTTAAATTTTTCCCCAATACACTTCATTGTTTACCTACTCTTTTGTGTTGAATCAAATTATCCATCTTTTTGAGAACACACTTTTCATCCACTAAGGTTTGTGGTACCTCATAAAACATACATACTTCAAAGTCATACCGCGAAAATACCTCTAACAGCCATGGTTCCGGTTTGCAATTTTCCTGAATAACAGAGTCGATATTTCCTATTAGCAACGCGCACCCACTCTCCAAAAAAAAAAAAACGAAGATTGATGTTGGCATCCCACTCACCGCCGTAGTGGCAACAAATTTTCCAAATGAAAAGATGGGTAAACGAGGAAAAACTATTCACGTGACATAAAAAGCGTTCGTCACGAAACATAGAAAGTTGCTTCCGACACCTTACCTGGGGTTGCACAATTCCTGCAAAGGCAAGCGTTATCGTACAAGGAACCTGTTTGCTCAGAAAAGGCTTTGAAACCTACAAATCTTTTGACACTTTCCGATTTGGGTGAAAAGAAACGTAGGAGAATGTTTTATGGTGACATGGGACTAAAATATCTGAAAAAAGGAAACCGTCGTTGAATTATGGGGTTGTCCTAAGGGTTTATTCCTCTGTATTATGTAACATATATAAATAGTATTTTTTCTTTTAAATTCTATCATACTTATGACGTCGAATTATATGCTGCTTGGGGAAAGTTTAACTTGAGTACATTATCTAAACGTCCTCTATTGTAGTTTTAGTGAGTAATAACTTTTATGAACTCATATTCATACAATTTTTATATTCAAAACTTTTAGTAGAACTTGGGAAAATAGTCCACGAAAAAATTATAAAATATCCATAGGCAATTTGTTGTGGTAAATTTTAATACAACTAAATTCATAAAATAAAGGAAGAAGACTCTGTCATAAAATGAGCCCAAGGAAGCGTCATGGATAAGTTCATGAACTATTGTACGTAATATCATAAATTTTTATTCGACTTGGTTTAACATTTTTCTTTAAGGAACTTGACGCAAAATCTTACGTCGATGGAAAATGAAGTGAAACACAATAAAAGGGCTTTTTACTTTATAAATATTGAGGCAGTCTTTATTTAGTTCGATTTTTAACACTTAACAATCTTTATAAACTTACGGCAAATACAAACTTCCACAACACTGGGATTACAGACAGCTTTAACTTGTAGAATGCAAATTTCAGATTTGGAATCTTGTATAACTTGGAACACACGACAGTTCAACAGTAAATTGAAACACTCTTTTCAGATTCCACTCCCACATATTTTGTTCCATATAACCATCACCTAAGTTTAATTTTTGGAAAAATAAATCAAGACCGCAACAAATCTTGCAAAATAATCTACGGGTACCAAGTAGGACAATTTCCTGAGTATTAAGTAAATGCCATAGAAAGCTATGTCGATTATCTGACGATAAGTCTCTGTTTTCAAAACTTCCTTATGCACTTCTACAACAAATGGGAGAGAAATTTGTGCTCATCCGTGCTTATCAGTTCCAAAAATTTGGAACAATAGGTATGGGAATATGCAAATACAACACCAACCGTATACAAAATTCAGACATTTCTGTCCGCGGAAATGATGACTTGGTCAAGAAGATTTAAAATTGCCCATGTGAACAAACGTCTAGTTACAATGCATTTCATCATCGCTCATATTAAAGAGCCGAAGCGGTCAAGAACTGTTTTCTCGAAAACTTTAACAAAACTTATGGGCAATATCTTAAAAACTTTAGACAGGAGATGTCTTTTCACATAAATTGGCAAACACAGTTTTCACCATTATAGAGGAGACGTATATCTAATAGCTGAATTTGAATTTGGCAAAAGAACCGAAACTAGTATTCACAAGGAAGTGATGAAATGTTTTCACTTTCTGAGGATGTGCAATCCAAAAATACCGGACTGGACGCATTCTAAGGTAAATTTTCAAATCCATTAAAACACCACATACCCTCAGGGTAAGCATAATAGAATATAGAGGAAGCTGTCCAGAACCCGAACGATGCGTCGCCAAATGATTTCCACTAACGTGCTCTACCAGTAAAGTTAAAATGCAGAACTGCAGCGACTACGTAAGAAAACAGGAAATATTCTAAGATCACCTAAGACTTACATATATGGAAGAAGTGTCAAATCTTTATAGAACAAAGCAAAAAGAATGTCAGAAGCTTCCCTGCAATGGCCAACATACCGCGTAGGCCTCGAAAATGGCCAAAACAGCTTATATGCCGAACATGTTGCCCCCCCTTTAAGCATCACCCAACTACTTTGAAGCTGATCTAACCCCCATCCAATCAGTGCGGTGGAATGGTTTGGGGGTCAAAATCGGCGAAAATCCCTTGCTGAGAGCTTTAGACCTATCAGACAGATTTCTTTTTGCTAACATGTCGGGGATAAGGTTCGAGGTTTATGTGCGCAAAACTGCTTTGCAAATGCATCCCCTTTCTGAGACACAAATGCAGATTAATGCGAAAGGTCTTGTGGGTCTGTGCTTTACAATCTAGTGGGCATAGGTACATTTGCCGAGTAGTCGCTGGATATATATTGAAAGCTATTTCGTTAACGCAACTTTATTTTAACTCAGACATTCAACATGACGAAGACGAATTACTAGTTTTGTGAGCTTAGCATGGTCAGCAACACCTTGTGGTAGATGCTGGCTGACTTGTGTATCTCTAAGATCGTGTCTAGCGACTTTTTACTGTAAAGTCCAATTATCGCTGGACATGAAAAACTGCTCAATACTGAGGTTGTTCTTTTCACGAGAACGAGGAAGCTAGTCACCTTTGGCTCATATTGTACTAAAAGGTGTCAGCACCCATTTCTATAAAGGAGCTAAATATATAGGCGACATACTTTATAGTAAACTTCTTTGCACTTTAAAAGAGCTGTCGGCTTTCTGGCTGTGTAATGGGGCTTTTGACGAGACATGGGGCTTGTCACCAAGAAGGGTCCATTGGACTTACACATTTGTGATAAGATCAATTCTATTCTCTATGTAGATACGTTGTTCTATTTTTGTTGCTATTTTCACTAGACTCCAAAGAATTATTTGTTTGGGCTTCTTGGGAGATATTCCTCGCAGTCTTGGCTCTGCTCTTGGTGCACTTGATTTCCAACTACAAATATTGATCCAAGGTTTTATTCTGTAGCAGTTAGGCTGTAAATATGGATCTCCAAATTAATATTTACATGCAGAAGAAAACTAAACAGGTAAAACAAAATTTCAATTAAAATACCGAAGGACTCAATGAAAGATAGGAATATTCAAAATAAGTTTACGTTGGGTATATAAGTGCCCCATAACTATCATCCTCGTACTTAGACCAAAAATTGGATACAATGTAAATTGTTAGCTGTTATGCCGGAAGCAGAAAACAGATTTAAAATCATAATGATAAGGGTATTAATGTCAGAAGATTTCTTAGCTCCAGTTCGTCAGCTCCTTCACTAGTCATTGTATATTGTACTAGATTCTGAGAATGCTAATGACAGTGCCTATGAGACTTTATAACACGGTTTTATTTATTAGTCAGATATTCTATTGTTTTCGATTGGCCATAGGGTGCCTTGTTATTGCTTCATCCTATATGAGATTTTGAACAGACCCTTACGGAAGTGTTAGGGTTATTCTGAACTGCCGGAAGTACAAAATTCTCTATGATAGTTCGGTACACCGTTTCAGTGGAGATTTTCGGACGACCATCATCGTCTTCTAAAAAATGTGGACAAATGACTCCATCGGCCAAAATTATCGAAGAATTGCAGACACACATAATCTGCAACTAAAAGCTCAATGTATCTTCCACACCTTTATTTTACTTGCCTCCAATATTAAATATAAATATTAATAAACTTCTGTTAAGCATAATATGACAACCGTATTCTGAATGTGTTTCAGTGAGGATTTCCTATTAATGGATCCTGAAACAGTTTGATCGACTACGAATCGGAGGCCGTCGTATGCCAATCTCCCGATGGGGATTCGTTTTAAAATGTAGGCTTTTTAAAGATCCTAAAAACATGACACCAATTAATAATTTAAACATTGTTTTAAACCTATTTATAGATTCCTCTAATATAGCGAACATCAACAAAAAGAAAAGCAAATTTAATACGAGGCGTTTTTTTATCCTATATGGGCTGACAGCTGACAGACAGGATAAATTAAAAACCAAGAACTTATGAAAAGTTGCAATTAAGTTGCTTTTTTGTGTAAAAATATCTTTGAAATCCGATATGTCGGTTCCATTCTCTGTATGTGAATGTGTGTGTACACTGAAGAAAGGAAATATTGAAATTTATTTTAATGCAACTCCCAATTTTGTCGGGCCCTTAATTATTCTTTGTGCGACAATGAAATAAAGTACTTTATCAAACAAGTATGTGTCACGTCAGAAGACTAATTATCAGGGATATTGTTGATATCTATTTGAAAATGTACAAATTCTCCATATTTGCGTTATATGCTCATACATTAAAGAATGACGTTTCTGCGTGTTTGATGGTATTTTCTCGCATGTGACACCTTACCTGCCAGGAAAATTATTAATTGTTAAACAAAAATACGAGTATGTAATCTTTTCAACTTTTCCATGACATTTTGGTAGTGAATACGCTTTAATCAATTTTTGACGCTTTATAGATTCATTACATTCGGAAAGATAGAAAGAGGAGAAAGGAAAACATTGTTGTGATGTAGTGGTTTGAAACTCAGGTGTATTTGGTGCCGATATTCGCTCCCCAGGGGTGGGAGTCTGAATAGGACGGAGAGTTTTTTCTTCACTCAGAGTGATTCGAGGTATAATTCATAGTATTTTTTTCTGTGCTTGAAACTCTACAGGATTCGAACCGGGACCCTCCGAGTGAGAATGATTTCTAGCTAGTACCACTACACCACGGCCACCCCCCACGTGTTTCGTAAAGTAAAAAAATAATAGTAATTTCAGTTTCCTCCTAAATAGAATCAGTTGCAATTTCGTTAATTGACTCGGTAGCCCAGCGGTTAGCGGCGTCAGTCATCGAATCGTGAGACACGGGTTCGTATCCCGGATCAAACTCGGAACTTATCTCCTCAAATTGTGGAAATATATTCATATAATAATATAAAACAAAACCAACAACAACAATAAGGGAAGTAAAGAAGTGATGGATGGTGGAGAGCGTTCCGCTCTTCCCATAACGGGAGTTGAAAAAGGCAACATTTCTCTTGCCGGTGTCGTAGCGAAAGCCATAAAAACTAGGAAAAAGTTACCCCTCCTAATTTAACGAAAAAAAAATAAGTACCGTTTTAACAGATGAGAAAGATAGAACAACACAACAAAGGAAAACATAATCAGATGATGCGCTGAGGTACATCTCTGATGCGGTCCAGTATGAGGGGGGCAATAACAACTTTGCCTCTCTAGCGGCATCTGAGTCGGAAGATGAATATGAGGAAATAAACAACATTTAACAGCAGCATACAAAAGCTGACAGAAAAAGTATTTGCTATTAAGCAAAACCAAGTTGCACGTAGGCAGAGGGAGCAATTGTTGTTGAGCTTCCAACAACAAAAGCAACAAGAGCAGAAACAACAACTGCAGCAAACAAAACAGCAGCAGCAGAAACAACAGCAGCAGCAGAAACAGCAACAGCTACAAAAACAACAACAGCTGAAACCACAGCAGCTGAAAAAACAGCAGCAGTAACAACAACACCAGCAGCAGCAGCAACAACAACAGCAGCAGCAGAAGAAGAAGAAGCAGAAGGTGCCTCCTATCAATACCTATAAATTAGAGGTCAATACCTATAAATTAGAGGTAAGTGCAACCAAGGACCTGTGTAAGTTTTAACATTAAGAGACTGGGGAACGATCGTCATGCCATCCACTGTAATACAGTGGAGGGCTACGCGAAAGTGAAAGAGCTCCTAAAGGAAAAGACGACGGAGCACTACTCATACACACCGAAGTGTGAAAGCGGCAATTGATGCTGCTGAAGGGGTCGGAACCATCTTCTGATCCTGAGGAGATCCTGGCACTGCTCAAAGAGAAGTAGTGCGAAGAACTAAAGTTTGTAGGGGTAAAGCCATTTACCACAGCTAGAGCCAGGCGGGAGAAACGGAATCTGCCGTTCTTCCTGGTGCAGCTCAGTTCCGAAAGCCGTCTGGATAGTCTAAGGAGTATCACTGTCCTAGATTACCATGTGGTTCACTGGGAAAAATTAAAAGGGAGCGAAGGCGTCATACAATGCGTTCGCTGCCAGAGGTTCGGGCACGCCGCGTCGAACTGCCAATTGCAGCCTCGATGCGTGAAGTGCGCTAAGAACCACAGTTCCGAGGAGTGTGCTCTGGTTCTTGTGCGTGTTATGTGGGAACGTGGGACACACCGCACACTATCGGGGTTGTCCTAAGTTCGCTGAAAGCAAAACTGGCTTGGCAGCAGAAGGTGGAAGTCAAACGGTCACCTGTTAGGTTCCAAACACCAACCGTCACGTCCCAAATTTCCTACGCCCAAATGGCGTCAGGTAGGGGGGCTACGGTACAGCAAGCGACTGTTGTTTCTCCGGCGCTAATGCCGAGAACAACGGAAGCTGCACCTAACATGCTGGCCATCTTGCTCGCAATCCAAGGACAAACTGCAGTACAATAATTATATTGTTAGAAGAAGAAACCGTGGAAGCGGTGTCGCGATCTTCATTAAAGAAGGTATAAAATTTCGCAGAGTGTACAAGGTAGTGTTGCGCAGGTTCCGGGTGTTGGAAGCAGTCGTCATTTACATCCCGCTCCGCAGTGGAAAGCGGCTGTACTTGGCCTCTGTTTATGCACATGAATCCACCCTATTCATTACAGAGCTCGACACGTTTTTTCGACATCTGAGTCGAGGAGAATTATTTTATAAACGGCGGGGATTTCAACGCTAAACACAGAGATTGGGGAAATAATTTGCCAAATACTAGAGGGAACATACTACTCGATTGGTGGGGTCAGCATGATGTCATGTACAGACTCGCTCTTAAAGCGACGGATAACCTGTCGTTTCCCAGAGGCGGCTCTTATTTGGATCTACTGCTGTACGACGAACGTATACGACTGACAGGTACGAATTTACGTACGCTAAACTGTCTGCGCACGTTCGTGTATGACAGTGACCATTGCGGTTTAGCACCGAAATTACAGTTCCCAACGAAATTGCGGAATTGGAGGAGTTTGTCCAAAGATATTCTTACAACTACAGTAAGATTCGAAGGACACGCTTCTCCGCAACTTTGACAAGAGCGCTCTCCTCGAACACGCTCCACCCACCGTCCAATAGGAATTTGTCAAACGAGGAGATCGACAATTACCTAAAACAAATGGACGAGATAATTAACCTTAGAATGGGAAGTTTGGGCACTGAGTGCCAAGACTCAATTTTGGGCGCGTATATTTTTTTGATCTGTTATCACATGTTAACTATATTGCTACGGTAGGTTCGTTGTATATTTACTTATACATATACGAGTAGCATGCACTTCCTCATATATGAACATTTTGTTATGAGTTATGCGTTTATATGCAAGTATGTCGCTATAGGGAATTTGGGTTATAGAGTGCCCATACATATACTTTCTCCCATACATTTTGTATGAATAAAAAAGCTGTCATTTTTGAACCGTTATTGTAAATGTCAAAGAAAAACTTGTTCAATTGTTTTGAGTAAAATATGGCGATATTGGCGGTCGAGATCATCCGATATCTGCAGAACAAACGGAAGGCAATGATGATCAACAACAAAGTGTTGAATATGCCGACCCAGAAGTTGAGGTTTATAGTGACGAATCTGAATTTTGTGATAGAGGCAGCACTAGAGAAATCCAAGATCCGAAACTGATAGAACTGTTAGAAGATCTTAGAAATGATAACGAAGCCATCGCTGACGTCGTTCAAGGAGAAATAGAACCGATCGAACCAAATTGTGGACAAAGGTATGTTGGGCAAGGTAAGAACGATAAAACAATGTGGTGGTCGATGCCAGAGGAGTCTGAAATAGTGCGATCGAATAAAGCCAAAGTTGAACGTGAAATGTCGATTGCTATTAGCAGAGAACATTTTGCAGACAAAAAGACAGCATTTGATCGTATCAAGTCGACTTCAATTATTGAAACCATTGTAATAGAAACTAATCGAAAGGCAAAAAGATTTCATATTGCGAACTCGCAAGCAACGAAGAGCAAAAAACTTCGGCATTGGTACGATACAAATTCCAATGAAATAATGGCTTTTATGGGATTATTGCTTTATTCTGGAGCTGAAAAATCCAATTTAGTACATGCACAAGATTTGTTCGACAAGCAAAATATGCCATTTTATAGAGCTTGTATGTCCTATACACGATTTCAGCAATTATTCCGCTTTATACGTTTCGATAATTCACGCACTCGTCAGGACCGCTTGAAACATGAACAATTGGCTCCTTTTCGTTATGTGTGGACAATGTTTTCGATCAACATGGCAAAGCCATTCGCTGCTTCCAAAGGACTAACCATTGATGAACAACGTCTCATGTGTTTAGCGTAAGTACCTGCCATGTAGGCTTAAACTTACGGGATGCCCATACATCCATGGGAGCAAGGATACGCCTTGCCATCGCTCACCAACAGTTTCACTGTTTTAGATACCAATTCGGAACTATGTTGCCGGCAAAAGTTCCACCCTTGGTATGAGTCGAGGCCGACCTAAAACCTCTTACTGCTCTTAGGGTCGCAGCACCCAGTACTTATTGCAACTCTACATTGGGTCAAACCAAGGGAAAACCCAAGGGAAAAACCAAGGGAAAACCCAAGGTAAGACCCTTCCCGCGATTTTGGGATTAAACCACAGCCACTATGACGCTCCCACAAGGGGGCCTACCTCTAACAAGTCAGGCCCGGACCGAGATCCGGGGGGCTCCTGACCCCCATGGTACCGTGATTTAAGTCGTGGTAGGGACTACCGGTGGTTCAGCCGCCAGCAAGACCTATGACCGACAACTTGTGACTGATCGAATCGTAGCAACCTTCGGTAGTGTCAACTGAAGATGTTTACGATAAGACCAGTACTTTGCTCTGCCCCCGTTCATTATTAGACAACGTCATTAAAGGGCGAAGCCTTGATAATTGGGCGGGGGCCCACTATTGATGAACAGATGTCTCATGTTTTTAACGTAAGTACCTGCCGTGTGGGCTTAAACTTACGGGATGCCCATACATCCATGGGAGCAAGGATACGCCTTGCCATCGCTCAATGATTTTCCAATGATTTTCACTATTTTTGATACCAATTTGGAACTGTGTTGCCGGCACAAGTTCCACCCTTGGTATGAGTCGAGGCCGACCTAAAACCTCTTACTGCTCTTAGGGTCGCAGCATCCAGCACTTATTGCAACTCCACATTGAGTCAACCAAGGAAAACCAAGGAAAACCAAGGAAAACCAAAGGAAAACCAAAGGAAAACCATAGGAAGACTCTTTCCCGCGATTTTGGGTTTAAACCACAGCCACCATGACGCTCCCACAAGGGGGCTTACCTCTAACAAGTCAAGCCCGGACCGAGATCCGGGGGGCTCCTGACTCCCATGGTACCGTGATTTAAGTCCTGGTAGGGACTACCGGTGGTCCAGCCGCCAACAAGACCTATGACCGGCAGCTTGTGACTGATCAAATCGTAGCAACCTTCGGTAGCGTCATCTCAAGATGTTTACGATAAGACCAGTACTTTGCTCTGCCCCCGTTCATTATTAGACAACGTCATTAAAGGGCGAAGCCTTGATAATTGGGCGGGGGCCCTCTATTGATGAATAGCTACTACCAATGTGAAATCGATGCGGCTTTCGACAATATATTTCTTCAAAACCGGGGAAATACAAAATCCACTTCCGGTGAACCGCCAGAAAAGAAATCTAGAATGTCATCGCCTGTTTGAACTATTTTTTTTAAATATTTTTTGTACCAACACTTTAACGTTTTTTTCTATTTTCTAATAATTAAAAAAAATTTCCTGTAATTTTAGTCATCATATAATTGACTTTTGTTAAATAATTCACATGAACAAAACAAAAAAGAGCGAAAACAGGGATTTTTTATTTGAAATGCATTATGGGCACTGAGTGCCCTAATGTCCCAACAACGTTATAAATGTCATGTTCCCATTCTAAGGTTAAACAAACTATGGACAATACAATACCGCGGTATCGACGTACGACTAACGAAGACCTTTTCCGCAATCCTACTATTGACGCACTGCACCGACAGAAAAGTGGACTTCTGTCCAGACTTAAAAACTTGTACAGACAGTTAACTGACAGACAAGACCCGGAGATTAGGACACTGAAGTCGTCAATTAAAAATCTTCAAACGTTAACAAAAGGGAATTACAGAATTTCTGTAAGTTCACATTGGAACAACAAGGTTCGGGCTGTAAACACCAGCAACCCGAATATGTTTCCGCAAAGAAATAAACTATTTCGGAGAAAAAATCAAAACGACCTTCAGTGTCTTAAAACGGCCGGACAACAGACATCGAACGGTTACTGACAATAGCAGGTATTGATCAAAATGAGGCCGCTGATGATGATGATTTCTTTGTGATTGAGGATCCACAGGAGAAGGTTGAGGCAATAGGGGCGACTTTCCAGGAAGTATACAAGGCCACTGATAACATTGGCCCTAATTATGACCTGGATAATCGCGTCATGGTGTACGACTTCTGCATTCGAAATGAAACAGGGAACTGGCGATCCGAGGGCTCTGGTTTCACCCGGTTCATTCGAAGGAGGAACTCCATGAGATCTTCGACACAATCAGGGCTAAGAAATCAGTGGGGACCGATGGTATTCCGAAAATTGTGCTTCGACATCTTCCTCTAGAAGTGGTGGACATTTACACCACCCTGTTTAATAATACAATGAATAATGCACATTATCCAGAGCATTGGAAAACGGCGGTGAAAAAACGGTTCAACCTATCCCCAAAAAAGGAAAGGATATATCCAACCCGGCGAATCTCCGGTCGATAAGTCTCTTTCGGAATATTAGTAAGGTTTTTGAAAAAGTAATCAATAGATCTCTGTCTAGGTGGGTTGAGGACAAACATATAGTTCCGGATAATCAATTCGGTTTTAAGGCAGGACATGATATCTCACATGCCGCGTCTAAGCTGGTGTCCGATATCCAATGGAATAACGACAAAAACCAATGTACTGGTGCCTGCCTTGTTGACTTCGAGAAGGCCTTCGATACCGTATGGTTAGAGGGTCTTTTCTGTAAGCTGACTGGGTTGGGGATCAGTAAACCACTCTTGTACATTCTTTATAATATGCTACGCAACAGAGAGATCATCGTGAAATAAGGCGATGTGACTTCTGTTGGAATATTTCAAATTAAAAATGGTCTTCAGCAAGGCGAGTTCAATTCGCCAATCCTATTCAATATTTATACAAAGGACTTGATAGGTTCACTTCCCCATGCTATTGCGTATGCAGACGATTTGATAGCGTACAGAACAGGTCCAAAAATCGAGGTCATTAACACTCTCTTGCTTTCAGAAGTCGGAAACTATTCTCTTTAGGACGCCATTGTCTAGAGACTCTAGGGATACCAGAAAAAATTGGCGAAAGTTCTCGATCATTGGAAAACACGGGCATCCTCTTGCCTGTCGAAATGTAGTCAGATACCTTGGGGTCTGGTTAGATCGGTTTCTATATTTTGACAAAGACGTAGATGCCAGAGCTAAAGGCGCTTTTGCCCTTACAAAGAGACTGTTTCATAGCAGCCAACTCGATGCGAGGGTAAAGGTAATCTGCTACATGACCCTTATCAGGCCCATGCTGGTATTTGGTTGTCCCGTGTAGTTCAATGTACGAGCAAGCTTAATGGAAAAGATTCGGGTGTTTGAGAGGGCTTGCCTTAGGGCTTGTCTTCGCTTGTACAGAACACCAGAGTCGGAGTACAAGAAATTTTATCCTAATGAGGTCCTTTACAACAGGGCGAACCTAATACGAGTGGACAACTTCGTAATTAAGCTGACTCGAAGGCACATTGCAAGAGCAATGACCTCGACGAATAACCTGATATCGGGGGCTTACTACCCCAATTACCTTTACCACGAGAGTGTGCGCTCTGACGGCTTCGTTCCACCGGAACCATTCCTCTACCTAGATCAGATAGGGTTGATCCAGGATAGGTCATCGGTCCCGTTAATCTTCCATGTCGCTCGGACAGCTGGGGACAGGCAACTCAACTACAATAGAGACGTCGCACAAGGCAGTGTGGATCGTCTCAGGTTCAGTAGGGCGGTGGGTAATCGCGATAAGAGGGATGTCGTTCGGCAGCACCAGCAATTCTGGTGGTTGAATGATGGAGAGGATGTTTCGTCGTCGTTTCCGTCAATTCTGGTCCAGCCTCACTAATGAGGCAGAGCTGGCCAATCTATTTGTTCTGTGAATAGCAATGGCCAGCTTACATAGGTTTAGGTTTTCACTTAGGAAATATATACATATATTAGTGTATACAAAGGTATATACTAATGTATGTATATAATTGTGTATAATATCTATGTGCGTGTATGTAGGATTAGGTAGACTAAGGTTTATTTTAAGTTAGATATTAAGTTTTTATAAAAAATAAAAAATTACACCCATACGCTAAGTTTTTTGTTAACAATTTTTTCTTAGCCTTAAGTATACAAAATAAACATTTCTAAATAAAATGTAAATGAAGTCGAAAGACATAGATATAAGAATTTAGAGTAGCTTAGAGTGCCTGTGTGGGGCCAGTAAGTTCGTATAAGATTGTTAAGTAATTGTAAGCTAGCATTTAAGCATTTTTTCTTAGTATGTAAGAGTTAGTGATTAAGAAAATAAAATGCATTTAAAACTAAAAAAAAAAAACTAAGGTCCACTGTGTTTATGTGTGTTATGTGTTTCTCCACTATGGTACCTTTCTTCTAAAATTGTCTTTACGGTTGACATATTAAGAACATGAGATTCGTGCCGATCCGGGATATCTCGCATTAATGCAACAGATTATCATATTATCGTCACAAACCTGAAATCGAAATGAATTAGGAAGGAAATAAATTTATTAATTTACCTACTATCACAGCATTAATGCTATAAAAAACTTTCCGATTATAATAAACACGTTGCAGTTCTTTTTAGAAGACGCAATTTTATTGTGGGTTTATTATTTTATTGTCGACTATATATATACATATAGTCGAACACATATAAATATATATATTATTGTAATAATAACATGACAGCAAAGACAATAAACCGAAAACCATATCTCGATCACTAAGTGCCCAGAGTCGAATTTGTATAGTAATAATTGCTTTCAATATGATATCAGCATTGCGATATTTATGGGATTTATGAGGAGTTTCTGGTCGCGAGAGGGATAATTTAGTTATTAATTAGAATAGATAAAAAGAATCCTGTACAAGCAGCTCCGCTGATTGAGTAATAGGATTCATTTCACAATAGAAGTTCGAGTGCGAGTAAGTGCAATAATAACAACTGGATTTTTGTGGGATACGAGTCTAGGGTTAAATCATAAGTGCTTTACTCTTTATTGAATTTTTGTATTTTTTCAGTTGAGTTTAACCCATTTGCCGATAAAATTCTTCAACAAAGTTTTCTTGCATCGCATCGTAAGTAAAAGCAAGCTCACTTGTATCGAAAACGGTGGCAATTCAGGTTGCGTTTTATGCCTCCCAAACGAGCAGTGATTGGTTAAAATACACCTCAAGCAAAAAAGAAAAATCAGTTGCGAACCTCAGAATCTGACGAACAACGTGAGCAAAGACTCGAAGCTAAACGATTACGCAAAGTTGAGGCCCGTTTGTCTGAAACAAGCGAGTGACGTGAGCAAAGACTCGAAGCTCAACGACTTCTCACAGTTGAAGCCCGTTCGCCTGAAACAAGTGAGCAACGTGAGCAAAGACTCGAAGCCCAACGATCATGCACAGCTCGGTCTAGACAAACACTGAATGATTCATGGATGCCGTTATTGGAGCTGGCTGCGTTCCATTATGATCAAAATTATGATTACAATCTTCATCCGCGTGTTGTTTTTGGAAAAATGAACAAATTATGCGTGCATTGTAAAGCAATCAAATTTAAAAGTGAAACACCTGAAATGTGCTGCGCGGCTGGAAAACTTAAATTCCCAGTGTTACATCCACCGCCTGATCCATTATCGACATTGGTGTCAGGTAACACAAACCAATCGAAATATTTCTTGGGAAATATTCGGAAGTATAATTCGTGTTTCAAAATGACATCGTTCGGCGCAACAAATATTATACGCGAGAATTACATGCCAACCTTCAAATCGCCAAATTTATCATCGTACTGGGACATTACTACCACTTACAGACGCATATCACAAATTTCTTCAGATTTATTTCATGAGAAACATAGATGAAGAAATCGATCAACGTTGTCGATTCAATAGGGGCACTAGAAGAGAAATTGTCGCTGAACTGCAAATTGCAAAGTTGTAATTCGTGCAGATAAGGCACCCGTTGGTCAAGGCGCAAGACAATATAATGCTCAAACGATTGATGAAACAGCAATCGTTATAGTTGACCAAGAACTCGAGTCACGCGATATTATTTTCCATCGCAAAAATGTTGAGGTCCAACGAGTCCCAGAAACGCATTGGTCATACGACGGACTGCAATATCCAGTTCTATTTTGGCAAGGAGAAAATGGATATCATTTCGGAATCAAAATGAGAAATCCGCTAACCAATGCAGAAACGAATAAGAAAGTCAGCGCTATGAACTCACTATACGTATCGGGTAATGATACTGAGATATAGTCAATTGTTCCACAAATATATTGTCCATATGTATGAGAAAATCGAAACCGAATGACTTCTCTATATTCGCTTGAATCAAACTAAGCTGCGCTCGGAAGACTACATCCATTTACTCGATGCAGTCGTTAATGATGGCAACGTCAATCCCAAAGAATTGGGCAAAATGGTCATACTTCTATCTACATTCAAAGGAAGTACACGGCACTTGCACGAATACGCGCAAGATGCGATGACATATGTATGTTCGCTCATATGGTCGCCCTGATTTTTTCATAACGTTCAGATGCAATCCTGCATGGGGTGAAATTAAAGAACTTTTGTTTCCGGACAGTCACCTTCAGATCGTCAGGACATCACGGCCTGCGTCTTCAAACAGAAATTGAAATCTTTAATGGATTTCAGGGTCAAGCATCATGTTTTTGGGAAGACACGCTGTTGGATGTACTCAATCGAATGGCAAAAACGTGGATTGCCACATGCACATACTCGTATTTTGATTTTGTTATCCGAAAAAATCACACCAAATCAAATTGACCAAGTCATCTCAGCAGAAATACCAAATGCCGAAGTCGATCCAGGCTTATTTTGAAGTCGTTACCAAAAATATGATCCATGTGGCTTACTGAACAATGATTCGGCATACATGTCTGATGGGAAATGCACAAAACGGTACCCAAGAGACTTAGTCGCGGAAACTGTTACTGGAAACGACGGATATCCACTCTAACGTCGATGATCGACTGAAGATGGTGGCAAATCCATCATTTTGAAAGTAAGAAACAATGATAATCGTTGGGTTGTGCCATATTCGCCGCTACTCTCAAATACATTTAAGGCACATATCAATGTCGAGTATTGCAATTCTATCAAATCGATCAAGTACATTTGCAAATACGTCAACAAAGGAAGCGATATGGCGGTTTTTGGAGTTGGAGACGCCACTGCTCTAATCGATGAAATCAATCATGTCATGTATGTCGCATTTTATCACATTCAATCCATGAACGACATTCAACAGTTGTTCATTTGGCAGTGCATCTTGAAAATGGACAGCGCGTCTATTTCACAATAGAAAGTGTACAAGCAAGGGCATTATCACCGCCGCCAACAACTTTAGCTACATTTTTTGCATTATGCACGGAAGATACGTTTGCGAAAACATGACTTTACTCCGAAGTACCGACATATTTTACATGGAACGCGTCAGCGAAAAAGTTTCAACGTCGCAAGTAAGGTCAAAACGTTGAAGGACATTCCAATTTGTATTCAACCGACGCACTAGGCCGCCTGTATACTGTTCACCCAAACAATGCAGAATGTTTTTACTTGCGATTACTGCTAATCAATGTACGTGGGCCCACATCCTTCCAAGAATTGAGATCAGTTAACGGTCGAGTGTGCGCCACTTATCTTTTTGAAAATGATGCACATTGGGACATTTTATTAAATTTTATTAAATTTGATTTTATTAATATGCGTGGCAACGCGCGCCGGGTACAGCTAGTATATATATAAAGCAATGATTAAATAATATTTAATATTTAATTAAGTCAGCCCAGTGGAAGTGGTGTTTGATCGCAACTAAAGTGGCGCGAGTTCGAGTCCCGTCGGGGAAAAGACTTTTTCTTTTTTTGTTTTTGTTATCTAATAAAACACGTGTAATAAAAGTGTTAATAAGACAGATAACATCAGGCGATGGATAAAAGTGAGCGCTCCGCTCCCCCAATAACGGGATCAGCGGATGACGCAAAAACATCAGCCGATGAAGCAGTCATTTCGGGAAATTTGGCACGTGAAACAAGGACCAAGAGGAGGAGAAAGACAAATCCAACTTCCAACCCCGTTAAACACATCACCCTATCTGCTTCGCCCGCGAAGATGCGGGTTTATGTAAGGAAAGAGGCCAAAATAGCAGGGGAAAAACATAAAAAACACGGTAGTGACTCCGATGGTGCGGAAGGGCACCACTTCGGATCAAATATCAAGAATCAGAGGACGAAGAAGAAGAAGTTAATTCCCTTACCAGCAGCATTAAGCAGATTCAAGAACCAGTATTGGTAATTAAAACCAAGCAAATAGCGAGAAGAACGAGGGAACTGCAAGAGACCCAAAATTCTCAACAACAACAAAAGCAGACAAATAAACACCAGTCTGAAACACAGCAACAACAAAAACAAACACTGAGACAACAGAATATGTCTCAGCCAGAAAACAATACTACTGCGCAACAAAAGCTGAATAAACAGAAAGTACAACCACAAAAAAAAACCAACAAAAACAGCAGCCACACCAGAAACAACATCAAGCACAACAGCAACAGAAACAGCAATATAAGCAGCCGAAATCAACCAAGCAAAGGGTGCCTCCAATTAATACCTACAAAATGGAATTGAAGGATACAATAGAGATGTGTAGGTCGGCCATAGGCAACAATTTCTTTATTAAAAAACTAAGTTTAGATAGGCACGCGATCCACTGCAATACAGTGGAGTGCTACCACAAAATTAAAAGTTTACTGAAGGACACGACGACGGAGTTCTTCTCCTAGGGGGAGAAGCTGCAAACAATGCTGTTGAGGGGATTAGAACCGTCGACTGATCCCGAGGAGCTCCTTGCACTGCTCAAAGAGAAGGAGTGTGAAGAGCTCAAATTCGTAGGGGTTAAGCCATTCGTCACGGCTAGAGCCAAAAGGGAGAAGCGGAAACTACCGTTCTTCCTGGTTCAGCTAACTCCCAACAGCAAACTGGATGGTCTAAGGAGCATCAAAGTCCCGGACTACCATATTGCACATTGGGAGAAATTAAAGAGGAGCGAAAACATTTTACATTTTACGCAGCCTCGATGCGTGAAGTGCGGAAAGAACCACAAGTCCGAGGAATGCGCTCTGGGTAAGGACGGAGCGTCTGAAAAAAGCCAACTCTCTTGTGCTTTATGTAGGAACACTTGATACACCACAAATTATCGGGGTTGTCCCAAATTCCAGTACATCAAAAGAATAAATCTGGTCCGGCAGAAGAAAGTGGAACTTAAACGTCCAACCGTGCATTTGCAAACTCCAGCCGTTACTCCCCACGTTACCTACGCCCAAATGGCGGCAGGTAGGGGAAATACGGTACAGCAAACGAAGGTTGCTTCTCAGGCCTCAGCGCCCAGAGCGCCGGAACCAGTACCTGACATGTTAGCTATCTTGCTCTCTATCCAGGGGCAGATAGCTCAGCTACAACGTCATTTAACTGCACAGACCGCGCGGGTGGATCAAGTGTACGCACTGCTGCCTGGCCTAATGCACCTTTTGCCGTAATGGGTACGTACGTGGCGGAGCAGACTCTGAAGGTCCTTGCTGTGAATGTGAATTCACTGATTAGGTTCGAACGACGAGCCACACAATTTAAGTTGCTTAAAGACCAAGCCCCTGATGTTCTGTTGGTTAGCGAAACTAAACTTACCAAAAGACACAAAATGAGGCACAGAAGATACAAAATAGTACGGAGAAACCGACCCAACTCCATTCAGGGAGGTGGCATTGCAATTTTCGTACGAAAAGGTATACATTTTAAAAGAGTATACAGTCGTGTAGTACGAAGGTTCATGGTACATGGTGTCTGTCTATGCACCTAAGGCTACTCAATCCACCCTATTTATCTCAGAGCTCGAGACACTTTTTCGATTTCTGAGGCTGGAATTGGAAGACAACTATTTTATTATCGTCGGACATTTCAACGCCAAACATAGTGATTGGGGAAATTATACACCAAATACTAGAGGGAACCTACTATTCAATTGGTGGGGTCAGCACAGTGTAATGTATCGACTCGGGCTTAAGGCGACGGATAGTCCGTCGTTTCCCAGACACGGGTCCTATTTGGATCTTCTACTGTTCGGCTCTCGAATACTGTTGCTTCCCAACAAAATCAACGGCGCGCTGGAAGAATAGGAGATTGTGTGTTTGCAGGAAGCTAATTAATCGCGTGAAATAAAAATTGAAAACATCGCGAATAATTAGCTTTGATGCACACAACACAAATAACAAAATGAAAACAAACAACGAATTGACATGTTGCTTCCCAACAAAATCGACGGCGCGCTGGAAGAATAGGAGATTGTGCGTTTGCAGGAAGCTAATTAATCGCGTGAAATAAAAATTGAAAACATCGCGAATAATTAGCACACAACACAAATAATAAAAATAAACACAAACCAACGAATTGAACACAAACTTAGCCGCACCACAAAAACGATTTGACTCGGGACAAACTCACAAAAATCAAACTGTCAAACATATCTGTCAAGAACATATCGATCTCGATTTGACGAATTTCAACGCCACTTGAAGAATATGGTCATAATCTCTGACCAAAGGCAACGAAATTCCAAGATGGCCGAATTGCATGTGAGTGAGATGCACTGCAAAACAATGCACTCTAACACCTACTCCGAAAATATGGGGGCATTGTTGGTGTGTTGTTCACATATTACACTAAGGTAAATAACCCAGGGTAATTGACCTTAGAAGAAACAGCTGAGGGGTATATAAGCCATCAGCAGCTTCGAGGGAAGAAGAAATGCATATGTTAAATCACTCTTCAGCCAACAGTCAACAAATAAAGTTAGAGTTAGAAATCAAAGGTCACGAGTTTTATTTAATTACATTTATTTTACTGGCTTCAGTTCATCTAACTGAAGAAGTTATCGGTTTTTTTTCTTCTCTTCAGTTCATCTAACTGAAAGGGTAGCCACCGCTTGTGAATCATCTATTCCAAGCCAACATTTAAATCCCGCTCAACTCAGTTAGGGACATGGTCCTTCGAGCCGGATTTGAACCAGCGACCTATGGATATAGTCTGCACAATGCTGCACAATGCAATGTCTGCTTAGTCCGAAATAACACCGAATTATCGGACAAACAAAAACTTCAATATTTGAAAACGTCTGTTTGTGGGGAAGCTGCTCGATTAATCCAGCACCTTCCAATAGATTCCAAAAGCTTTGCGTCAGCTTGGACAATTCTCACAGACAGGTACCAAAACAAGCGTAAACTTGTAAATACCCAGCTTAGGAGATTAGTAGAGCAGAGTAAACTAACCTGTGAATCTGCTGCTGGCCTAAAATCCTTACACGACACCAGCATTGAATGCGTTTACGCACTTTTTAACCTTGAAATAGCTGTTGAAACATGGGACGCCATTCTCATTTTTCTAATTTTTAATAAACTGCCACCGCAGACCCAACGAGATTGGGAGGAAAAGCTAGGCACTTCAAGGGTTCTTCCTGACTGGAAATCTTTCTTAGCTTTCATCGAGGGTCGTTTTAGTTCGCTGGAAAACATTTCCGAAATGAATGTGCATTCAAAACAATCAATGCACTCATATTCGTTTCGAAAAACCACTTCCGCAGCCTGCCAATTAAGTTCCCAGCAACAAACAAAACAGTTTCGATGTCGACTTTGCAAGGCTTCTCATGGGATGAGACATTGCAAAAAATTCCTTACTATGGATGTCAAAACCAGAGCTGACGTCATAAAGAAAAATGGAGTTTGTGGTAATTGTTTAGGGTATGACCATCATGCTTCGGTTTGTAACAGTAGCAACAGGTGCCAAAAATGCGGTTACAAGCATCACACATTACTGCACATTGATGCTAGACAAAATTCAACCACTGCTCAAAACCACCAACAACATCTTCAACTCCACAATCAAAATGCATCCCAATATAATCCTCAATCCCATTATATACAAAATCCTGTAAGCCAAATTTCTGTCCCTTTCAATCCTCCGAGTGATCAACTAAGCACTTCTCAAAACTATACAGCACATTTCAACCAAATGCAGTCAAAAACGCTACTAGCGACTGCACTCGTTAAGGTGGTTGCCACGAATGGAAAGCAGTGCACTCTTAGGGCATTCATAGATCCCGGCTCCGAGGCCACATTCATAACTGAAAATGCTACTCAAATGCTTAACCTCAAAAGGCAGAATGTATCTGCTAGAGTCACAGGACTTGGAAAAAACCCAACTGGCAGTTCCAAATACCGAGTGAAAGTTAATTTGCAATCGTTTAACAATACAGCCTTCTCTCTCGATGTTATAGCATTTGTGTTACCTGTCCTAACTGCAACATTACCAAGCTATCCGCTCCAAGGGGAGTGGAAACATTTGTCCAATTTGCCATTAGCTGATCCGGCGTACAATGTTCCAGGGAAGATTGATGTGCTGTTAGGGGCGGACGTGTACAGCTCAATAATTCTCGAAGGTTTAGTGAAGGGACAAAGGGGGTCTCCTGTAGCACAACAGACTGAATTTGGATGGATCCTTACCGGAAAAACCAATACGACTCCAAAGATTACTTGTTTCACTGTCCAAAATCACTTCAACGCTTTAGATGCACAACTTAGGCAATTTTGGGAATTAGAGGAAAATCTCGATGACAGGAAACTATCACCGGAGGAGCAAAAATGTCAACAACATTTCTCAGAAACATTCAAGCGGAATGAAGATGGGAGATACGAAGTACGACTCCCATTCAAGGATGGAATTCGCCCAACCTTGGGGAATTCGAAGAAGGCAGCCATGGCGAGATTCTTTCAAATAGAGAGAAAACTTGAATCAAACCAAAAGCGAAAGGAAGCTTATACCAAATGTATCCACGAATACGCCACCTTAGGTCATATGAAGGAGGTCTCAGGATCCACGGAACTAGGCGAACACTACTACTTGCCTCATCATGCTGTCGTCAAAGAATCAAGTAGCACCACAAAACTCCGTGTAGTGTTCGATGCATCTTGTAAGACCTCTAACGGAGTATCGCTAAACGACTGCTTAATGGTGGGTCCACGACTGCAACCCGACATTATAGATCTGATCACGAAGTGGAGGAAGTTCAAGGTAGCGTTTGTGGCAGATATAAGCATGATGTATCGGCAGATATGGGTGGCAGCACAAGATACGTCATATCAACTAATTCTATGGAGGCATAGACAAAATGACCCTATAAAAACATATGCTTTGAATACAGTCACATTTGGAACTGCATCGGCGCCATATTTAGCAGTGCGCACCTTACATCAGCTAGCGTCAGATGTAGAAGACAAGTATCCAAATGTAACAAAGGTGCTCACAGAAGGATTTTACGTCGACGACCTCATCTATGGTACGAATGACGAAAGGGAAGCCATCGATTTACAAAAAAACATTATTGAAGTCCTAAAATCAGCCGGGTTTCCTCTAAGAAAATGGGCCAGTAATTCCACGAGAGTACTAGAGCAGGTTCCTGAAAGCGAAAGGGAAATAAATCTGCCTTTAAACTTTGAATCACCAGATGCCATCAAAACACTTGGGATTCAATGGCATCCAGCGAAAAATACATTCACATTCAATGTTAACTTGCCTGAGGTCCAACAGTTCACAAAAAGAACCGTACTTGCAGACATCGCTCGTCTGTTTGACCCGCTAGGATGGATCGCCCCATGCGTGATAAAGGCCAAGCTAATCCTGCAGCAACTGTGGCTGAAACAATATCCTTGGGACTCACCAATTTCTCAAGAGATTGAAAGTCAGTGGGTAGAGCTGCGAAGGGGGTTAAGAGCACTTCATGAACTGGAGATACCTCGGTGGATTGAATTCGCAAGGTCATCGAAAGTACAACTTCACGGGTTCAGCGACGCTTCCGAGAAGGCTTATGCCGCAGTAATATATGCTCGCATTATAAACGAAGGCCATGAGCACATTCATCTTTTAGCGGCAAAAACAAGAGTTGCTCCAACAGCAGTAAGATGGGTATCGCTACCAAGGCTAGAGCTATGCGCAGCACTCCTCTTAGCCAAATTGTTACATCGTGTCAAGAGGGCCATGCAATTCGAAAACGTTGAAACTCTTGCATGGTCTGACTCGACGATAGCATTGGCATGGATCAGAGGAAGCCCTACAATTCGCACTACATTTGTAGCCAATCGAGTCAACGAAATCCAAGCGCTAACAAACACCGATGCTTGGCGACACGTTGGAACCAAAGAAAACCCAGCGGACATAGGCTCACGAGGAATGTTACCACATGATCTCATCAACAGCCACATGTGGTGGCATGGGCCACAATTTTTGAAGAATTTTTCCATAAACGAAGGTCCAGGATTGATCTTGCGCGATACGGAGCTGGAAACAAAGAAAGAAAATAAGAAGGGTGAAGTAAAATCATCATTTTATAAGAACAAACTAGCAAATCTACAAGTCAGCTTCGCCGAAGTCATCTGTCACTATGCAATCATCAACAATGAATACTTTCAAAGATTTTCAAACCTGAAGCGGCTAGTACGCAGTGCAGCTATATGGCGCAGATACTTTAGATACTTAAAACACAGGGCAAGTAGAAGACCATTGGAGAGTCACCAACTCACACCTGATGAACTAGATGCTGCACGAAAGCAGCTCATCAGACTTGTTCAAGGTGAACTATTTCACAAGGAGATAAAAACGCTGAAAGAGAAAGGGAGCATTAGAAAGGGCAGTCATATTCTCCGTTTGAATCCATTTCTTGATGCTGAAGAAATCTTACGCGTAGGAGGGCGCTTAACAAACTCCACCATACCGTTTAGCCAGAAACACCCCATAATACTAAGGGACTCACATCACTTTGCGAGATTGGTCGTCAGCGATGTGCATCAACGCACACTTCATGGTGGACAGCAGATCATGATAGCAGAGATTAGAAGCCAATACTGGATCACTAATCTTAAGCGACTAGTCAAATCAACAATCTACAACTGCGTCCGGTGTCATAGATATAATGCTAAAATGCAAGAACAGCTCATGGGAAATCTTCCTAGAGAACGCGTAATAATTTCAAGGCCATTTACCAACACCGGGGTAGACTACGCGGGCCCTATAGAAATAAAGATGTGGAAGGGCAGATGCAGTAAGACGACGAAAGGATACATAGCTGTCTTCATATGCTTATCAACAAAGGCGGTACACATTGAAGTAGTGAGTGACCTTACTGCGGCAGCGTTCATAGCAGCTTTCAGGAGGTTTGTGGCACGTAGAGGAATCTGCTCCAACATGTACAGTGATTGTGGGACAAACTTCAAGGGAGCCATGAACGAACTGAACAAGGAGAGCAAACACATCTCCAGTGAATGGTCAGCAGAAGTTTCGGCAAGTCTGGCAGCACAAAACACCAAATGGCATTTTAATCCACCAGCTTCACCACACTTTGGAGGGCTTTGGGAGGCTGGTGTCAAGTCAATTAAACACCACCTTAAAAGAACAGTTGGAGCAGCCAGGCTTACATTTGAGGAGTATGCTACACTGCTCGCTCAAATCGAGGCATGTCTCAATTCAAGGCCATTATGCCCAATGACTTCCGACCCAAATGATCTGACGGTTCTCACTCCAGGACATTTTTTGATCGGAGCATCAATAATTACTCTGCCCGAAAGAAATTTAATGGAGAAAAACATAAACAATCTCGATAGGTGGAGATATATTCAAAGATTAACACAAGAGTTCTGGAAGCAGTGGAGCACAACTTACTTGCATTTGCTACAGCAACGACCAAAATGGCTTCAGCAACAGCCGAACATCAAACTCGTCAAGGAGAATAACCTTCCGCCTTCGTCGTGGATTCTCGCGCGCGTAATTGAACTGCATCCCGGTGCAGATGGTCTAACGCGCGTGGTGACCATAATGACAAGAAAAGGAGTCCTAAAACGTCCGATCGCGAAACTATCCCCCTTGCCGGTAACTAATCCGTCGAACGAATCGAGTTAAGAACTTGAATAAAATGTAAAAAAAACAAAAGCAATATGTACACAAAACCTAATTGAATTAATAAACATATCAAAAAATATATATAGACTTTAAGTGAATTAATAACCCCCCCCCACCACCCACCAACGTAATAAAATTTCTCACTAATTCGCAAGGTCAACCGATTTGCCATTAAGTTATGGATATCCAACTGTAGCAGCTAACTATAATTTATTTTATTTTATGCATATACATTCAAACCCAAACTAATACAATTTTGTATCTTTCTCGGCACTCGCAAACTATCACAAACGACGTGAGGGAAGACACAGAGATCCGACCAACAACAAGAAGGCAAAACGGAGATGAAGCAACAAGAAAGGAAATTAAATCCACACGACAAGAGACAGAGATCTGGAAGCCTGGTCTACACAGCACCACACAACATACCACCTTGGAATTTCTGAACTCAACGTTGCCGGGCCGGGAGCATGTTGCTTCCCAACAAAATCAACGGCGCGCTGGAAGAATAGGAGATTGTGTGTTTGCAGGAAGCTAATTAATCGCGTGAAATAAAAATTGAAAACATCGCGAATAATTAGCTTTGATGCACACAACACAAATAACAAAATGAAAACAAACAACGAATTGACATGTTGCTTCCCAACAAAATCGACGGCCCGCTGGAAGAATAGGAGATTGTGCGTTTGCAGGAAGCTAATTAATCGCGTGAAATAAAAATTGAAAACATCGCGAATAATTAGCTTTAATGCACACAACACAAATAATAAAAATAAACACAAACCAACGAATTGAACACAAACTTAGCCGCACCAAAAAAACGATTTGACTCGGGGCAAACTCACAAAAATCAAACTGTTCCAAGATGGCCGAATTGCATGTGAGTGAGATGCACTGCAAAACAATGCACTCTAACACCTACTCCGAAAATATGTGGGCATTGTTGGTGTGTTGTTCACATATTACACTAAGGTAAATAACCCAGGGTGATTGACCTTAGAAGAAACAGCTGAGGGGTATATAAGCCATCAGCAGCTTCGAGGGAAGAAGAAATGCATATGTTAAATCACTCTTCAGCCAACAGTCAACAAATAAAGTTAGAGTTAGAAATCAAAGGTCACGAGTTTTATTTAATTACATTTATTTTACTGGCTTCAGTTCATCTAACTGAAGAAGTTATCGGTTTTTTTTTCTTCTCTTCAGTTCATCTAACTGAAAGGGTAGCCACCGCTTGTGAATCATCTATTCCAAGCCAACATTTAAATCCCGCTCAACTCAGTTAGGGACAAATACAACTGACATGCACTAACCAACAAAGTACAAACTGTCTCCGCACTTTCTTGTATGACAGTCATAATTGCGGTCTCAGCACCGAAATAACTGTTCCAAACGAAATTGCGGAATTGGATGAGTTTGTTCAAAGGCATTCCTACAATTATAGTAGGGTGCGTTGGACACACTTCACCAGAACACTGACTAGAGCACTCTCCTCGAATTCGCCCTACCCACCGTCCAACAGGAATCTGTCAAACGATGAGATTGAAAGGTATCTAAGACTAATCTACCAGACAATCAATCGAACAATGGATGCATGGTACATGGTGTCTGTCTATGCACCTAAGGCTACTCAATCCACTTTATTTATCTCAGAGCTCGAGACACTTTTTCGATTTCTGAGGCTGGAATTGGAAGACAACTATTTTATTATCGACGGACATTTCAACGCCAAACATAGTGATTGGGGAAATAATACACCAAATACTAGAGGGAACCTAGTATTCAATTGGTGGGGTCAGCACAGTGTAATGTATCGACTCGGGCTTAAGGCGACGGATAGTCCGTCGTTTCCCAGACACGGGTCCTTTTTGGATCTTCTGCTGTTCGACTCACGAATACAACTGACATGCACTAACCAACAAACTACAAACTGTCTCCGCACTTTCTTGTATGACAGTCATAATTGCGGTCTCAGCACCGGAATAACTGTTCCAAACGAAATTGCGGAATTGGATGAGTTTGTTCAAAGGCATTCCTACAATTATAGTAGGGTGCGTTGGACACACTTCACCAGAACACTGACTAGAGCACTCTCCTCGAATTCGCCCTACCCACCGTCCAACAGGAATCTGTCAAACGATGAGATTGAAAGGTATCTAAGACTAATCTACCAGACAATCAATCGAACAATGGATGCATGGTACATGGTGTCTGTCTATGCACCTAAGGCTACTCAATCCACTTTATTTATCTCAGAGCTCGAGACACTTTTTCGATTTCTGAGGCTGGAATTGGAAGACAACTATTTTATTATCGACGGACATTTCAACGCCAAACATAGTGATTGGGGAAATAATACACCAAATACTAGAGGGAACCTAGTATTCAATTGGTGGGGTCAGCACAGTGTAATGTATCGACTCGGGCTTAAGGCGACGGATAGTCCGTCGTTTCCCAGACACGGGTCCTTTTTGGATCTTCTGCTGTTCGACTCACGAATACAACTGACATGCACTAACCAACAAACTACAAACTGTCTACGCACTTTCTTGTATGACAGTCATAATTGCGGTCTCAGAACCGAAATAACTGTTCCAAACGAAATTGCGGAATTGGATGAGTTTGTTCAAAGGCATTCCTACAATTATAGTAGGGTGCGTTGGACACCTTTCACCAGAACACTGACTGGAGCACTCTCCTCGAATTCGCTCTACCCACCGTCCAACAGGAATCTGTCAAACGAGGAGATTGAAAGGTATCTAAGACTAATGGACGAGACAATCAATCGAACAATGGATACAACGATACCTCGGTACCAACACACTGACGAAGAAGACCTATTCCGCAACGCAACTATTGACGCACTGCACCGAAATAAATGTGGACTGCTGTCAAGACTAAAAACCTTGTACAGACGATTTACTGACAGACATAACCCGGGGATTATGACACTGAAGTCGTCGATTAAAAACTTCCAAGCATTAATAAAGGAAAATTACAGAAATTCTGTAAGCTTGTATTGGAACAATAAAATTTGGGCTGTAAAAACCCGAATATCTTACCGCAAATAAATAAAATCTTTCGGGGAAATAATCAGAACGACCTTCCATGTCTTAAAATCACCCAAACGATGAACAACGAACAAATACTGGTAGCAGCGGGCATAGATCCAAATGAGGCTGTTGATGATGACAACTTCTTTGTGATCGAGGATCCGCGGGAGCAGGTAGAGGCTATGGGAGCGACTTTCCAGGAAGTGTACAAGGCAAATGTTATCATTGGCCCGAACCACGATCTGGAGAATCGAGTCCTTGTGCACAATTTCTACCTTCGAAATGAAATTGTGAATTGGCGATTCGAGAGCTCGGGTTTCACCCAGTTCAGTGACGAGAATATGGCAAATAATGTCATCACCAACGATAGGGTACTACCCCCGTTCATTTCGAAGGAAGAGGTCCAAACGATCTTCGAATCACTTAGAAGTAAGAAATCAGTGGGAAATGATGAAATAAAGAACATTGTGCTTCGACATCTCCCTCTAGAAGCGGTGAACATTTATACCACCCTGTTTAATAATGCAATGAATAATGCACATTATCCAGCGCATTGAAAAACTGCGGTGGTGCATCCCATCCCCAAAAGGGATAAAGACACTTCCAATCCGGCGAATCTCCGCTTGATCAGTCTTCTTCCAAACATCAGTAAGGTGTTCGAGAAGGTGATCAATAGAGTCCTGACTAAGTGGGTTGAGGACAAAAATATAGTTCCGGATAATCAATTCGGTGTCAAGGCGGGGCATGATATTATTCATGCTGAGTCCAAACTGGTTTCTGATATCCAATGGAACAAAGGCAGGAAACAGTGCCTGCCTGATTGACTTGGAGAAGGCCTTTGATACCGTATGGTTAGAAGGACTCCTTTTCAAGCTGGACAGGTTGGGCATTAGTAAAACACTGCTGTATATTTTTTCGATATGCTCTACAGTACACAGTTCATCGTGAAGAATGGCGATGTGACTTCTGCTGGAATATTTAACATTAAAAACGGTCTGCAACAGGGTGCGGTAAATTCGCAGATCCTATTCAACATTTACACGAGTGATCTGATAGGTTCACTTCACCATGCCATAGCGTACGCAGACGACATAATCGCGTACAAATCAGGTCCAAAGATTGAGGTCATTAATATACTTTTGCAGCGTTACTTCGACAAAATTAAGCGATATTGCGATGACTGGAAGCTGAAATTAAACTTTCAGAAGTCGGAAACCATTCTGTTTAGGACGCCTTTGTCTGAAGCCGCTAGGGATACCAGAATGAATTGGCGAAAGTTCTCGATCGTGGGGCAGCACAGGCAGCCACTTGCTTGTTGAAATGTAGTCAGATACCTTGGGATCTGGCTAGATCAATTTCTGCATTTTAACAAACATATAGATGTTGCTCTGGCCAGAGCCAAAGGTGCTTTTGCCCTTACAAAGAGACTGTTTTATAACAGCCAACTCGGTGCGAGGGTGAAGGTGAAGGTGATCTGCTACATGGCCCTTATCAGGCCCATGCTTGTATTTGTATGTCCCGTGTATTTCAACGTGAGGGCAAGTTTATTGGAAAAGATTCGGGTGTTTGAGAGGGCTTTTCTTAGGACTTATCTTCGCTTATACAGAACACCAGAGTCTCAGTACATAAAATTCTATCCTAATGAGGTCCTGTACAATAGGGCGAACCTAATAAGAATGGACAATTACGTCATTAAGTTGACTCGGAGGCACATTGCAAGAGCAATGACCTCATCGAACAACCTGATCTCCGGGGCTTTCTACCCCAATTATATGTATCACGTCTGATTCAGGACAGATTGGCGGTGCCGCTAATCTTCCAGGTCGCTCGAACAGCTACGGACAGGCGACTCAACTACGACAGAGACGTCACACATGGCAGTGCGGAGCGTCTCCGGTTCAGTAGGGCGCGGTAGGGAGTCGCGACATGAGGGATGTTGCTCGGCAGCACCAACACTTTTGGTGGCTAGTTGAAGGAGAGGATGCTTCGTCGTCTAATGCCTAAAGTAATAAAGTAATAGATAGCTTCATCTGAGGTAAAGCGGGTTAGCCAAATTTTTTTTTTAGCCATGGCCAGCTTACATAGTTTTAGGTAGGATTAATTTAGTTTTAAGAAAAAAAAATATATGAAAACCAAAAATAAAATAAAAATTATGAAAAAAAAAATATATTTATATTTATATTATGTATATACATATTATGTCTTTATATATATATTTATGTATGTCTATGTTTGTGTTAGATGTAAGTAGATTAAGATTTATTTTTAGGCAGTTTGTAGGCTTTTAGTTTTAAGTCTTATAAAAAATTAAAAAAAGTTACATATACTAAGTTTTTGCTTAAAATTTATTTTCTTAGTTTTAGTAGTAATAAATGTAAAAAAAAAAAAAAAAATAAAAGTAGACTGTAAGATTCGTCGAAAGACATAGTTTAAGTGTTAGGTTTAACTTAGAGTGCCCGCATGGGGCCAGTAAGTTAGAATAAGTTTACTTGTAAGTAATTTAAGCTAATTTTTAAGCGTTTTTTGTTTAGCATATAAGAGTAATTTAAGTTGTAAAAATAAAAATACATAAAATATAACTGAACTCATTGACCGACAGTGTGCAATTAGTGCACTCTTAAATTGCTTTGCATCTATTATTTGCTTAATAGTGGCAGGAACAGTGTTCCAGAGTCTGGTGGTGTAAACGAGAAGGAGACGCGATGAATTAAGGTAGTTAGATATTGGTGTTGCCAAGTTTATAGTTCTCTATGACTGAGCAAACTGGAGTTTTTGATATAAGTACGCTGGTGTTTTGCTTCGGATTGTTTTGTGCAAAAAGATACAGCACCGTAATTCCCAATGGTTTTAAAATGTGCAATCCAGCACAAGCTTATGAAGGTGGGATATGTGTTCGTATCTTCTTATTCCATATATATACCTTACCATATCGTTGGAGGCAACGAATAGTTTGTGCTGGGAGATCGAATCAAGCCTACAAAAATAGGAATGGCATAGTTAAAAATCGGAATAAATAAAGTCTTGATCAATCTTAACTTGGTGCTTCTTGGTGTAAAGCAAGAAAAAATCCAGAGTTTTAATAATCCTGAGTAAATGCGGGAGACAATGAAGTTAACATGGTCTGAAGCAGAAAGTTATTTATTTTATAGCCAGGATTAGTCACAGTATTGGAGAAAGTAAGTCTTGTTGAATGGAGATAAATAGGTCCAAGCCATTCTGTACAAAAATGTTTTTTTTTCATATAAGTACCAGTTGACTTTTGCCAGGATTTAACAATAAACCATTATTCTGGGACCAAGTAACAATTCAACTTAAATCTAGCCACAAGACCTTCCACAAGCCCAAGCAATCTGCCGGGATAAATAAATTTGTGCGTCATCAGCATAAAGATTGAATGTAGCATTTTGGCAGACTTGTGGTAGGTCATTTATAAATATGGAAAATAAAAAAAGGGCCGAGGATCGAGCCCTGAGGTACACCAGCGGTTATATTGATCGGGGTTGAATATTTTCCATTGGCTACCCTTTGTTAACAGTTAATTAGATAGTCCCTTACTAATTTAACTGAACGTTCATGAAATCCAAAGTAAAATCTTAATTTAGTGCATAAAATTTCATGATTGACACAATCAAAAGCTTTTGAAAAATCAAGTAAGCAAAGCAGCGTTATTTAGTCTTTATCAAAATTTAATCTGATGTCATCAAGTACTTCAATCATAGCTGTTGAACAGCTGTGGTTAGCGCAAAAGGCTGATTGCACTGACGTCAGCAACTTTAAACCACTTAGATGACATGTTATTCATTTTGCAAGGATTTTTTCGATAATCTTAGACAAACAAGGTAAGATACTTATAGGACGCAAATCTGATGGCAATTTTGGGTTTTCTTTTTTAACAACAGGGACAACCTTGGCTTTTCTCCACAAATTAGGGAAAGTTGAAGAATCTATGCAAAAATTGAGAATATGGGTAAGAAAACTAATTATGGAAGCCAGTAGCATTTTCACAAAACGCAAGTGTGCCCCATCCTCACCAACTGCATTGGATTTAATGCTTTGAAATACAAGAATTACCTCGTTTTCGGTGACCACCTTAAGGTATGCAGGGATCTAAACATAAGGTTGTTGTCCTGGTAAGAAGAGGTATTATTGCAGGGGCGAGATAGGAATGCTTTATTCAAGTCATTAATGTTTGGAATATTCATTGAATTTTGGTTTTTGGTTATGACAATTGAGCGCAAGTTTCTGCAAAGGTTTTTTGGTGGTTGGTCGGCACTAATTTTGGAGAAGAAATAGCGTTTTTATCCTCTTTTTTTCACCATGGAAGCGAAATTCCTGGTTCTACAGAAAACTTTTCTGTTATGTCTTGTAGGTTCAATTTTAAATTTTGCATAAACCTTTCTTCTATTCCATATTACCTCACTTGTAAACCAGGAGTATTTTTTGTAGCGAATGGTTATTTTTCTGAGAGGAACAAGCGTATTAAAGAGCTCATTTAACAGTTGGACAAAGTCAACGTTCTCATCAATGTCCGCCAGGAGATAACAAGAACTCTAGGGGAGTATGACAGCATAGTAATAGAGGCTGTTGAGGGGTGGCCGTGGTGTAGTGGTACTAGCAATCGCTTCTCACTCGGAGGGTCACGGTTCGAATCCTACCCATGACAAGTTTTTCAAGTTTTTCATTTGTGTAATTGGAACTCAGACAGAAAAATTCTGCGTGTGAAGGCATAACACTGACACGTAGATTTGGCTGTTGTAGAGTTTCAAGCACAAAAACAAGTGTGAATTATAACCTTCGAATCACTCTGAATGAAGAAAAACTCTCCGTCCTATTCGGACTTCCACCCCAGGGGAGCTAATATCGAAGCCAAATGCACCTGAGTTTTAAACCACTACAAAATAATTTTCCTTTCTCCTCCTTCTACCTTTCCGCCCGCGCCCTGGCAACAGTAAAAGGGTATGTAACCCCTTGGGCGCGTAAGTTGTAAAAAAAAAGGTTAATGGAGGCAAAGTCTCGAAATTCAAAAGAATCTCGCAGGACGTAGCAAAAAAAATCGATATCATATGCATAAAAGCGCATATCATGATCTGACATTCCCTCAAAAGACAACTGGTCTTGCAGCAAAACCTTAGAGCAGTCGGATACAACAAACAAATCAAGAAGACTCAGTGGAGAATACGATCCGAAGCAGGTAGCAAAGGAGCTAATGACCATTAGCCCTAATGTAGCAACATTTTCTAGCAGCCTACGGGATCTGCTATCATTTTTAAGCAAGTCGGCCTTAAAGACTCCACAGAGTATTATATTTTCATAGCATGCGATGAGAGGTTGAAGACGAGAGAAAAATGCGTCAAAAGAACAATTACGATTTGGACTATAAATTACATTTAACATTATTTTTGAGAATTCGGTTAAAACAAATTCAGTATCATTTCCCACTGGCTTTCCCAAAATATTACAACTCAGATCAGGCTTGTGATATATTGCGATTTCACCAGTGATTCTATTGTGCGGGACTAACTTGTAACCAGAGATGCCATATAATCTCTCATAATCATTATCATTTTCTAATGTCTTAAACCAAGTTTCGCTCACACATATAACATCAACTCCAAAATCTACAAAAATATGTCTAGCATAATCTTGTTTAGATGTAACATATATACTAAGGCTACGAGCATTAAAGTGAACAATTTTGAAACCCTACCGTTCATTAGACAGCATCTTAACTAATATCCTAACATCAGTCTCATTAGTTACACCAGGTGTAGAAACATCACCCACCACTACCAGCAATAAATGCAGAACAAATAATACTCGTAGAAGCATGTTTAAGTGATTTCTTGTTAATACGAGTAGGTATTATACCTATTATATTATAGGTGTTATACAGAAAAGGAAGAGAAGAAGAGATTGATAGAGCTCAAGAAGTGGGAAGAGAAGGATGGGTGAAAAGATAAGAAGGGGCGAGTGGATAATTAAAATATATTATAAGGCAGTACATAGTCATTAGTAATCAATCATGGATTGAAAGAGATAACAAAATAAATAAAATAACTAATAATTATAATATTGTTAGCAGCAATGACAAGTATGTATGTATACAACAAATCAAGACTAAAAATAAAGTAAATCAAGTGAATGTCGGAGATAAAAAGTGCATGCTAGTAGCCAGACGAAATGCGTCGCTACATTTTCATTTCAGCAGGTGTCAGGTCTAGACAGTGCACATCTAGGAGACAAATTTTGTATATTTAAGTGGATTTATTTGGCAGTAAATAGGGTTTGAAAGCTGTCTGTAAGAATGTATGAGTGAGAAAGTTTAAGTTTTAACATTCTCACAGGCGCGAGCGTTGAGATCCTGGAGCTCAAATATTAGGTTGTTCGGATTTAGACTCCTCATCTTCCGTCTTTGGTAAAATATAAGGATTATTAGCAGCAGGGCTAAAAATAGCGATTAGTGATAAGTAGCCAATGGAGTATTGATGTATGTTATGATGTGTTATTGAATTTGGCAATACTTGATGTGTTTTTTGATCAGCGATTCCCTTCATTAGAAATGCTAAATCATCATACCGTGAATTATCATTTTTTGCTATTGGAAGTGTGCCTTCGTGCAGTTCTACGTGTGGAGGCCTTAATAATCGACTTAAGTTGATGGCTGGCAAAAATGATGTAACATAGAAGTGTTCGTCGTGTAGAAATTGTGAGAATTGATAATCATAGTTGGTTGTTTGATGACACAATTTCGAGCTAATTTTAGTAGTCCTACTCCCAGTAATGGGGTGCTGAGTATTTTAGATCTACATACTATTAAAAGAGTTTCTTCTTGTTCAAAGGCGAATATCCAGTTATTCGGATTATGTAACTGGATCCATGTTTATCCTGGATTGGTAGTTTTGAGAGAAAAATAAGGCGATAATTGTTTTCTATGGTTGAGCAGATGGACTTCACACTGATTTTCCGTAGAATGAGTGTTGAAAATAGGATGTCGTTGCCTGCAGAGATATTTCCGTTCATCGTTTTTTAGACATTTTTGGTATTCAACTCTATATTGATCTCTATTCGGACCTATGGCATGAAACGGTGTGGATGGTTTGATAAACACGAAAGGGTTATTGTGTTGAACTGGTAATGGTATCAGTTTGACAAGCTGAAACACCTGGCTGCCTAATAGTGGAAGCTTGATAAGGAACAGAATGACAGATGAAGTGACACGAGCTTTTACTCTTAATAGATCGTATAGTTTAGGTAGATTGTATTTATCATATTCAGGAAGTGTTAATCCATTTCGGACAGTTGTACATTTCGAGCACTTCGAAGACATCTTTTAAGACCAAAGGAACGGTAAACTTCGCTAGCTAAACAGAGTTTTCATTGCCCACGCTTGTTTGGTAGGAACCATAGGCATGGTTCATCTGGAATAGGTGAACTTAGGTTGTATTATACTTCCGTTAGTAAATCTTTATATGCATCTTTAGATAAACGGAAGTGTTTCAAAAAACTGTAAAGTCAAGTTAGAAGAACATAAGCATATGCCAGAGTTTTTGTAAACAATACTTAAATAATTTTAAAGGGTTAGATGTGTCTCTGATTATTCTCATTTTGACTGTTGTCAACCAAAATCAAATATTTTGTTCTGAGTAAGTCGATTATCAAGTTTATAGTCAATTTCGAACTGTTATTTCATGTGATAGCTATTTGGGTGTCGTTTTGACACATTCCATTTGCTAGTCGGCACAATTTTAACTGATTAACCCAGATAAGCCTGAAACTATTTTTTGTCTAGAAAGCTGAGATTTTTTGATAAATGATTTATTATAGCCCTAGTATCTCAGGAAAAAAAATAAAAAAAATTGGTCACTTAAGGAAAAGCTGGAAAATTAAATCCCATATATGGGTCGGTCCGCATAACCATTGTTAATCACTTACATGCTTTGAACAATATATGGAAAGATCAATAAAACTATAAAACACTTTTTTTTGGTTAAAGTATTGAAAAAATATATTCATTTAACTTCTTTATATAGTAATATGACAGTCGTTGTGAACATTTTATGCAGTATGGTAATTCGAAAAACATTCTTTGGGATGTAAATGTATATTACATTTTACGCAAACATAGTAGCAATTTTTTTCGCACATTTTGCATTTAAGAATTTTAAAAACATAGTTTACTAGATGACCCAGTTCATCGTATCTTGGTCCGCGCATTTCACACCTTCTATAGGTTCCTAGTAAGGCTCTTGTAAGAGACCTACGAAAACCGAGATGATCAAGTTCTCTAGCATGAAAATGATACATTTGCCATGAATTATGCAACGCCGTATTAATACAATGACAGAATAAAAGAAAGTACCACTTTTTTCTTCTGATGCATGTTCTGTATAGTACAGTTTGATATTTTTATCGGAGCGAACAACGCCTCCCATATTTTCGTTGTATAATTTTACTATGTGCGGTTGGTCCATGTATATATATTTTCTTGACTTGAACGCAAAACTACCACGGTCAGTCTTCTTGAAGTCCTTGTTGGATGGCAATGGAAACTTTGAGACACGATTTTCAAGTACTGCGCTAGTTGCCTTCAAGTTCCTGTAAAAGAGTTCGTGTAAAAGAGGGATAGAAGTGAAATAATTATCAAAAAAAAAAAGACTGATGAATATTATCATATTGTAATATGAGACTACCACCTAGTCCAAACATCTTATAAATATGTGGAATATGTGCGGACTGACGTTCGTAAGGGTCGAACCAAATTACATATCCTAGTCGTCCAGCTTCAACCAAATACTTGTATCCCCATCTAATCAGCTTACCCCTGTTAAACTGTTTACAATTGTGACCGCCGTAATAAGGAATTATAGCCTCGTCGATACTATGCATCTCTTCAATAGGTACATTTTCTTGAAAAACAGCATTGAGTAAAATGAACAATTTTAGCGAACTTATCACTTTGGTTATGTCACAACAGTTCAAATGGTTCATGATATATGTAAATCTGTCACGAGATAATGATCAATTCACAAGAGAAAATTCACAACCAGACGAGTTTTCCCAACACATACGATGTCTTGGTAAGGATACATATCCACTATAAAGTATAATTCTAATGAAGCATTTCATTTCACTCGTAGATATATTGCCTGGTTTTTCTGAGAAGTGTATAGATTCATATATTCCACCAGCAAGTTTATAATGGCGTCGTTTCAAAATATTTTGCTGTAGAACGTAACTCGTTTTGGGGCCCTTCTAAAGGTTGAAAGCTGGGAAACTCATTTGATTTGTGTCGATTTCTCCATTGGTAGGTTTTATTGTATATAAATGTTGGACGAATCTGAGCAACGTGCGGTACGGTACTTGTAGATGGCTAGGTTGTTGAATTGGCTGATCAATGCGAGATTTCTTTTGTAAACTAGCCAATGGCATATCATCTTCACTCTCCGATTCAGAACTAGTCCAATTGCCATAATCAGCCTCTGCAGTTGCACGTAAGTAGGAACCTGGTAGGTTGTGTATGACAATATTATCCTCTTCACCAGAATCTTCATCAGTAACAGCAGCATTCGCATTGTCTGGTGGTTCGAAGGTGAAGCATTCTGGGACTGGTTCATCACTAATCTCCAACTTGATCAAAATTTCATGCAACGATAAACGTTTGACCTGAAATAACAAAAACAAGCTCTTTTGTAAAAAAAAAGCATATACTTTTATATGATTGTGCCGATGGAACTATGTTTTTTATTTTCTACTTTTTATTATGACTAATGTATTTTTCGAATGATATCGATAGTGCACTATAAACCTACCTTCTTGAGGACATGTTTTACAAAATCCAAATCAGGTTTTTTTCAATTCCAAAAAACAACTAGACATGAATCACTTTACTATGTTACATGCCACAACAATGAACAGCTATAGACTGAAGTTTCCAAACATATGTGCAACTCACTTTAAGTAAATGAAATAATAACGGTAGTTTTTTGTTTCTGAGAACCCATATATGGGTCGGTAAGTTCAACTGGGTTAAGGTTCTGTGAATTAAAAAAAAAAGAAGATGATTACAAATATGTGAGGTTACTTCGAATTAATTTAAAAAACGCATCACATATCCTAGAACTTCCCTATCCAAGTAAGTTTTTGTACATATGTATTATATATATATACACACATATACATATGTAAATATGTCAATAGTTATATTGTATTTTTAATTCTTGGTAAATGTTCGATTAAGGAAAGAAGCATTTTTATATATGTATCTTGAATTAATGGATTTATTAGATGGCGTGAGGTATAGTCATATGCCACCAATTTTGGAACTGGCTTCCATAAATTGGTTGTGGAAGATATCAATGGACCAGATGGGCCAGAGCAGTTACAGAAGAAACTAGTAAAGTCGTACGAAAAATGCAATCCACATTATGTCCACCATCTTCAATTAAAGTACCGAATAAAGTCCCAATTTCTTCTTCTAAATTGGTTACTACAATAAAAGATAAAGCAAAACAATTAATTATTTATAAAATTTGCTAAAATAAGTTTCAGTTATACCTTTTGTAATACTACTGAACGCGTATGCACCTTGGGCACCATGCACGGATGCTTCTAAGCCACATGCAGTGGAAATTGCTTCGTCGGTGTCATCTACATCTACTCGTATATTTTAAATCTGCAACACCACTACCGGTTTTCATTAACGAGTCTTTATTTTGCACGAGCTTCGGGTTAAATATTTCCGAAGTGTACATACCTATTCGTTATTTAAAAATAATTATGATTTATTACAATAGCTTTAAATGTAATAAAATTTGATTCCGCCAATAGGTACCTAGGCTTTTCCATTCTGCAACGGACTCTCTGAGCCATTTGCGTTTAAAATGTTGGTTAAATTATCTCATTGTTGCTTTTGGGTGCTTCTTCCAACGTTTGGTGTTGTACGACTTCGCCATTTCTGGGTTTTCTACCATGTATCTAGCTAACTTTGCCGCCTGATTTTTGTTAGTTTGTGTCCTTTAACATGAAGGATTAAATCAAATTGTACAATAATTAGTAAATGAATTTATTATGCTCAAATTTATGTATTGACATTTTAATAATTTTGAAAATTTCTTCACCAACCTGAAAATTGACTCATAAACGCACTATGACAATTTCATAACGGACTTCTTACGTCAGTTTATCAGACTTGACAACGAAATAAGAAAAAAATTGCGTTGTGTTTTCTAAGAAATATTTGATGATCGTTTTACCCAGAGTAAGGAATATTTGATAATCAAAAACAACAATCAACAGAACGACTATCAACTATCAACTTAGCCAATTCCACCCTTGATTCCGTTTGGTTTCAGAATCAGAGTCACTGAACCACAACTCAGATGATGTCGTTTATAAAATGTAACTACATGGTTACATTATACTAATAAATTGTAATCAACAAATAAATTCGTAAACAAATAATATGTCAAACGCTAATCAAAATTATGTCAGTCACAATAATATACTTATTATTCACAATAATGCATTTTTTGTCGATTAGATTACACAATACCAAATTCATAATTATCGAGTTTTTTGCTAATCGACACTCACAATTAGGGCCAGCCTACGAGAGCATCTCGAAAATATGCTCAACACATTCAGTGGAAAGGATCATTATGATCCTTGGTTCGTAGAATTAGAGCAATATGTTTACGGAAACACATGGTTTTGGGCAGGAAGAAATGTGTCTGGGTGTACGCCGCCGCTGGCTTAAAGTAATGGCCAAAGATTTGCTCTGCACTTTGGAATTGTGGATTATCAAGAGCTCAAAAGAGTACTTATTGAAATCTTCAGGAGGCAAGTAACGCACTCGAATACATACCGACAGAAGGAGTGTCGATACATCAGACTAGATGAAACGTGTTTCGCAGCGAAAATTGAAATCCCTGAAGCCGAGTTAGTTATCTTTACAGAATGGATTCAACGATGACAGCTGTTATATTACGCTGATTAATTACGCGACATGCTCACCAAATTGGATTGGCATGAAGAAAAAGATCCTTATATTTATACGCCGTAAATCAACAGGAACTAAACCACTGTTAAACAAACTAAAGTCCGTCGTCAGTAGTACTAAACCAGGGCTGCTTATTACAGTTGCTCCAGGCTTGGTACCTACAAAAGGAACTGTAGGAAACCGCTGAGACCACCAAATGCGTGCTTCAATTGCAACGAAGTCGGCCATTTACATTATGATCGTCCAAAGACCCAGCAAAAGCATCAGACGATCGTAGCTGCAGCCACCAGGGTATTGTCAGGATGCGCAGACAGTGATGAAGAAGCAACTAGTGCTATTAGTGAAATGCAAATGGTAAGTATTTGCTTTCGGCATAATCAGACAGGCTGCATTAAATAAAGAAATGGTGCCTGCCTTTTTGATACTGGCAGCGCAATCAGTTCTGTCCAGCGTTCTCTTGTCCCAGGTTAAGTGGATGTATTGCAGCCGCTGAGATAGACAGCAATTGGAAGAAACAAAGATTCTCGTATATTCATATGATATTACAAGATGCCTACTTAAATTTTGAAATGAAATGAAATATTTTTGTCTTTTGGTTCTTTTAGATGATACAGTGACTTTACCACTTATCTTAGGACGTATTTTTTTACAATTATTTAACATTCATTTCAACCAAATTAAATATGTCAATAATAGAGGGCGGTATAAATATGAATTAACTAGAATTTTGTTTCCTTAACATTCCTGCGTTGATGCATCTTGTTTAAGTAATCATGTTAAAATAGTTAGTCGCTACAGTAGCTTGACGCCCCCTTTACCTCCGTGAGTACATATTCTGGCAGTTATAGTGAATCAAAATTAAATGAAGTATTGGTTCCGATAATTGGTGTTAATGTGCCCGCTGTTCGCGTTCCGCCTACCGATGTTCCGCTGATTGACGTTCTCTTTTAGCCGATCCATTGTAAAAGCGACCATGGTGCCGAAACTTGGCCTATTGATTTTAGTGAATTCGGTTCTAAAGTTGAAATTTGTCCACGGCTTATTAAATGCAAAGCCGAGGCTATCAAAGCAATCATATCAATGACGCTTTTCTTAATCCCAATGCGGTAGAGTGTAAAGAACGCTATTATAAGATGACTGGTGATACTCCATTCCATTAGGCACAAAGATTACTTTCTGTGTTTGAGTGAACCGAAGTATGGAAGAAGGTAAACAAATTGCTTCAGGCTAAAGTAATCCGCCCCAGTAAGTCACCATATGCGTCTACTGTGTTGATGAAGAAAAAAACGTAAGTGCATAGACTGTTAGACCGGTGCAATATGGTCGCTGCGGTTGATAGTGATGGAGTTGATTTTCATATACTAGTGTTATAAAACCGGGCCTTAGCAATCAAGCAACTGCGAGGTAAACTGGAAGTATTTTAGGTACATTAGAGTAGTAAGAAGGTTTATGCAAACCACTTGCTACTTTATTTACCACCGAAATTGGGGATAATGTTATTCTTCAACTGCTACATGAGAAAATTGGTAATTTAGGGATTGAAAAATGCAATAGCCAATTCGATAGAACTACTGGTTTCCAGGCATGATAAAAAAGATCGACCATTTTGGAAAGAAGAAATGACCACAACATGTTTAGTATTCCAAAAAAACCAGACCCATTTGACGCAATACACCTAGATCATTTTGGAACGCAGCCGGCCCTTATTCCTAAACGCTAATATCTCCTTGTTATTATTGATGCTTTTACTAAATTTGGGTGAGCAAGCTATCGCATGCCGAATATGCTTTCAATAATATGGGGTGGATCAATGCGGTAGGGTTGTAGATGAGTTAACCGAATATATGAACGACAAGTTTGACGAGAAATTAATGACATTCAACAATGATGAGTCTTTACAAATTATATTTAAAAATAAATATAAATTAAATGTTAAAAATGATATATAACAAGAAAGAAAGTGGAAAAAGAGAAAAGAAAAGAGAAAGAGTAGCTACTGCTGAGATCATTAAGTTCTTGTTGATGTGTTAATAAGCTTGACCATGATTGATTACCATAACCTCTCCTGGTCTTCTTTGCTCGCAGAGAATCTCCGTTTAAGGTGCGCTGATGCGCAAGCCCATTTTTAGTATGAACAGTAGAATTTTTTTCTGAGACATCTTTAGCTTGAGTCCACTTCTTTCTAGCAGATAATTTGTCTTTTTCAGAGCCTCAATAATGTAAATTTGTTTGCCTGAGTTCAAGGCAATTCACGTTCACGGAGAGTCAGGCCAATGTTTGTCCGTTTTCGTGAGATAAGCAGCCTTCTAAAGCTGTTTTTGTCGTACGAGTTCTCAAATTTGAGAATTATTGTGCCATAATACGAAGAAGGTTTATCTCTAGAGACAGTTGGCTTTACTCTAAACACTTTCTTCATGGATGGAGTTGTGATATTCAAAGTGGAGCAAATGTTGGTTAGAGTATCCATTAGATTTTCATTTTCTATAGCTGGGACCCCTACCAGTACAGTATCTCTATTTGCTTCTTTTCGCTCCAGAGAGTCAATACGCGTTTCCAACACTCTATAGTGATCTTAAAGACTATTCAATTTGCCCAACATATTTGACTCGATTGCGTTGACTTAGCTGAGGATGAATTCTTCTGCGGTGGTTAATTGTTTAATTTTCACGTTCTTGTGAAATAGAAAACTTGATAGAAAAAATTTAGATAATTGCCTTAATTGTTTTTAGAGAAAGCAGCCGCACGTTAGGAGACTTACTCAGGTGACTGGAAGAAGAAAGTTAACACAACTATTCACTATGACTCATGGCACTGATTCTGATAGAACAAAATCTTTGATGATAGCGTGCTTTCGCGTAATGGACCTGTGAAGTAACCTCAACGATAAAGTGACGTAATATTTGGACTATTTTTTGAGGTTATTTAAATTTATATGTCTACGCTGATAAACCACTGACGATGGATGACTTGGAAATAATAAGATTCGTCTTATTATTGGCGATATACGGACCCAGCTAATCTTCATAATTTTTCCAAAGCAAGTATAATACTTTATGTTATATCACTTTATCGTTTCATAATTAATTAAGAATATTAATTATCCCAATTACCGGAACTATACTTGAAAGAATTAAATATAAGCTGTTTCTTTTCCGCGAGAAGGCAAAATAAAAAAAATATCCTGTTACTACCAGATTCAATTTGAACCTTAATTGAGTGTGTTAGTGTGTCTCTTCACAGGGGACATCCAGATAGCTTTATTCGTTTTTTCATTCTCAAAGTGAAACAAAAAAGTTTGCTTATCCCTGAAAAGAGCATTCACTTTTCCAAACTTTCAAGAAGCAACTTCTGCCGAAATAAATTTTCTTACGAATTGTTGACGGTCTTTCCCCCAGAGTCTGCTCCATCGCCTTCCTGATTTTCATCGATGGGAATAACAAAGTTTTTACTGAATTGTGCACAATAAGCAGAATTGCCTACATAATGTATTGAATTGAAATTTAACTTTTAATAATGTATACCTTCATGGCGGTTGGTGAGTTTAAGGGCTGCACGAACAGTAATTGTCATGAGTGCTTTGTTTTTCTGGGTCACTAGGTGTTTAGTGCCAAATAATATAATGAAATATAACTTAAGAATTTCTTTTATTATTACTTTAGTTCTCAAGTTAATTTTAAGCATGATTGTAGCAATTGGTGCGTCCAAATTAACAGAAGAGAATCATTGCTGAACAGGAAATTAATTGCATGGAGTCCATCCTATGGCGTGATGTAAATGTGCATCGTACTTTCTGGGGGAGTGCGGCATTAATAACAGAGATGGGTTGCTTTAAGATATTAGGGTCGGTAGATATCTCAGCTTTTGTTAATTTAAACTGACAAGAAGTCGTCGACATCATTTTTTTCTCTCAAAATTGAAGATATTTCGCTAAAGATTGGAAGGTATCGCTTAACAACTCTTTTTCTGAGATACTTTCCTTTTAGTCATAGTAACCTGGGAGGATGAAACAAATCTTTTAAAATCGTCGAAACACAGATTGAAGCACATTTAGGAATGCCTTTGAAAGCTATAGGTCCTGTGTTTAAAAAAAAAAAAAACTCATTCTACTTGTTTAACTTATTGACTTCAGCATGCAACAATGTCAGTGGTTTTTCTATAGAGCAATAGCCACATAAAAAATCTCTGACTTCGTCTCAAGTGCTTCAAATAATTCTATACCGAGCGTAAGAAATCCTGAAGGCTTTCGAAGATAAAAATATGAAGAAACCCTTTTGCGCACCTAGACTTCGTAGAGTTTTTAATTTTAACCCAACTACCCGAAAATATTTCGGTAAATTGGATGGTTTCTGGTTGATCTACTGTAAAAAAATTATTTATTTAAAAAAATTTATTTAAAAAAATTATTTATTTTCCGGGTGTTCTTGAAAACCACAATAAACTACATGGAGTGAATCATACACATTTCACTTCATTTCTGATTACTATAATGAAAATTAATTGACCTATACTCAACTTTAATCCAAAAAAATCCTCCGACGCTTCCTATTTTAAGATGGCTAGAAGCCATTATACATATCTATCTAGACTTGGTGTACATTCCCAGGCAAATGTTTATTACAATAACCTTAGACCTCTCAGGCTATTTGATCACGAAAATAGAAGAGTTTTTTTTTAAATCATTAAAACCATTTCAATTCAATAACTTTATAATTTTTTGTGTCTTCTTGATCAAGATAAGATACGAATGGTTCAGAAGGAATCTATTTCGATGTGACCCGAATGTGGTTACTAGTAGAAAAGACCAAGTCGATTTACATACATCGGTATCAAGAGTACCACAAATTTCCAACAACATAAACAATATTTCTCATCTTATAAGTATTTTAATTGATCTCTTTTACGATTGGCTGACGGCAAGTTATGATGATGATCGAATGATAGGCTTAGCGAAATGTTTTAATTAGATATAAAATGACAGCAAACTATAGCAAACCACAGTATGCATTACAATAATTCATTACAATTCAACGATTACTTTTTTTTGATTTTAACACAATCCAATTAATAATGAAGAAATGAATTTAAGCTATTTAAAGATTGACATATTTTATTTTAGTTATTTCATTTTTAAATACGGACTTTGCCCTCAAAGAATTTCAGGAAAATGGTAAGAGGGCAAGTTTGCCTGTGGGGCGGTGCACACAGGATGAATGGCTTCAACATTTTGAAGGTGGTAAATTCGGTTCTTTCAATTGGGGCAAGCAGAGTATATAGTTTTTCGAAAGTAAAGATATTATTGCCAACGACGCATCGTAAATGCTGCTTGACGCCTTTTATATCAGGCTCCTAAGCTCACCAAAATGCGAACTATGTGGAGCAATAAACTCCCATTTGATGTTGGCCAATGTTGTTAGAATCTCCAGGTTGTGTTCGAGGGGCTCCTAAAAAATTGGTGCCATTTTCGGAACAAATAACGCTGCATTTCCCTCATCTAGCGATGAACCTGCCCAGAGCAGCTAAGAAACACTCTGTAGTAAAGTCAATAACCACCTCCAAATGTAACGCCTTGGTGGCTATGCAAACGAACAATGCTAAATATCCCTTGGTAAGGCTGGATTTTCTAATTTTGGACATGGGACCAACATAGTCATGCATGTGCATACACTAAAATAAGTTGAGTGCCCGCTTGATTCTTGGATAAGATAATCGGGTGTCTGATGCTAAAGGGAACATTGATACTCGTAGCATTATAAATTCTTCCCCCATTTGCAGCAACCCATTCTCATCCACAAGCGGCGACAGAGGAAATAGTTTAGATCATGGAAGGGTTTCGGTATGAAACAAAGGCAAAAACGAAGAGGTAATGAGTTTCATTAATCGACATAGAAGAAGTGGCCTTCATAATTCTAACGGAAGGATAGATAACTGCTTTACAGGCGCAACAAAAGACTACAACTGCGCCATTTTCGTAGATACTACGAGCGTAAATCACCGGGGCACATGGCTTTTCGCTCTTAGAATTCAATGTTCAGCGTCTTGACATCTGCAACTCTTCCACGTACTGCAAATCGTTTCGATATGAAAATCATTTTTCTGTAACTTCTGTCGGCAAGGCGTTCTTTACTTTTCCAAGGAAAGCTCCTGAAACATTATCTGAAGCAGAATAGTGGTGGGGGATAGAAAACCTAGTAAGTCAAATAGGTTGCCAACCTCTGATAAAAATGTCCGTTTAGTGAGTACGGTGGAGTGGTCCTCCAATGATATTTTGAATGAATGAATTATAATTTATTTTCTCATATATACATGTATCAAATTATGTGACAATTTATAGAACTTAAATAAATCTTTTGTTTATAAGATATATACAGGGTGTCCCAAAAATCAACGTCAAGCCGGAAACGGGTGATAGGTTTAATTATTGGCACTCAAAAAAAAATCGAGAAATCTGACACCATGTGACGATCTTACAAGTGCTGTGACCGCAAATCTTTACGTTTCTTCGATTTCTTTTTGTCACGTAACCCTGAGTAACTCTTCTGCAAATTACGATCCGAAATTAAAACATAACTATATCTATGTATCTATGTATCTAAAAATCATTAATCACCCAACTTTAACTGACTGTACTGACAAAAGAATGTGTGCCATTTTGGCAAGTAACTTTAATAGATGGCGTATTTAGTCTGGATTCCAAAATGGTATGACACTTGCTAAATTAACGCTTAATTGAGGACAAACAAAACATTTTGTGAAAGAAATCCGATTCATAGCTAATTCTTTTTAATAAGTTAAAATGAGCACCAAGTGTGAGCGAGATAGACAGTGACGCCGTGATTGAGACAGATAAACACGTCATTTCGACTACTGTGAGTGAAACAGATAGAAACAAGGGTATCTAAATGGTTTTCGGGATAATTTACGTAATATGTGTTTTTGAAAAATTAAAAGGGGTTTGATATTATTAAAATACACCTCTCCCCAACAACATATACCATATTGAAGTCTTGAATGGAAAATTCCATAGTAAATTATTTTTAAAAGAGATGTCGAGCAAAGAAATGTCTAAAAGGGGATTGGAAATACTTTCTCAGAGATTGAATATGATTTGAAAAGCTCATCCTTGAGTCAATAATTAGTTCAAGATGTTTAAATTCATGTACTTGCTCAATTATGAAACACATATCACTATAACTGAAATTACCATTGAAACTAGGATGAAAAGGACAGTAAGTACAAAAGCAATTAGTAAATCTTTATCTTAGACAGTCAGGTGTATAATAGTAAAATTCCGCATCTACATTATGCACTGAGGACATGCTAAAGAACATTATTTTAGTTTTGGAGCTTATAACCAATCTATGAACAGAAAACCAATTTCTCAACAAATTTAAATGCCAATTTATATCAGCGACAAGATCCAGAGGACTATTCAGGCCATATGAAAAACCTATGTCATCTGCAAAACCAGTAGATGAACCTTTCCAAGGTAGAGCAAAAAGTGAGTTGATGTAAACAAGAAATAAAACTGATCCCAGAACAGAGCCTTGGGGCACACCTAAATTAAAAGTTTTGACGGTACTCCTTACGTTGTCTATCTTCACTCTCTGTGACCTGTTTTCAAGGTAAGACCTAAACCAATCAAGCATAAATCCACGAAAACCTACCTTTTTCAGTTTTTCCAGAAGTATGCAATGGTTTACCATGTCAAAGGTTTTGGTGATATCAATAAATAAGCCAGCCGAACTTTTCTTACCGTCAAGGTTAGACTTTATGGTATTTCGGAACAAAATTGCAGTAAAGCATTTTCTGTAGATTTCCCCTTCTGAAAGCCAAATTGGTTGGGACTGAAAAAATGTTGCTTGTTTAAGAAAATTAATAGTCTTGTTTTTATTAGTTTTTCGAAAACTTTGCTCAACACAGGAAGAAGTGAAATGGGTCTATAGTTACACAGTTCGCTAGCAGACCCTTTTTTAAATAATGGTACAACATCAGGACATTTAAGCCTCTCTGGGAAGATGCCTCCCAATACGCAACGATTAAAAACATTTGCCAATACTTCCACAACGAAGAAGGAGATGTTCTTTAAAAGTAGACTACTCGTAGGTATACCATCATAACCACAAGAATTAGATTTTTTTAAGGAATGGATGGTCTTTAACACTTCGTGTGGAGTAATAGGTGTAAAAACAAAGCTATTTCTTTGCGACAGATCAGCACAGCTAGTAATAGCAGTGCAGAGAGTAATGCCTGGGTTGACTTCACCTGGTTGTCGACTACAGGCTGTTCTAGTGAAATATTCATTAAATGCATTCGCAATAAGTAAATTGTCGGAAACCTTACCAACTCCTACAAAAATTGCGATAGATCTTTTTGAAGAGATTGATATATTGAACAGGCTGTTCTCTAAATGCCATTCGTATTTGAGATTCCAGTCGTTCGCAGATGTCCAAGGAAAATAGATTTGTCTCGGCTTTTCCTAAAGTGAAAGAAGTGAAAAAGTTATCTTTGTAAAAATAATTGGTCGCAATTTCCTTAGTTGACTCGGTAGCCAAGCGGTTAGCGGCGCCGGTCATCAGTCGTTCATAGACCTCGATCGGGGACAGACGTGTTTTCGGCTTTTTCTCAAGTGATATAGTGTAAAAGTAATAAAAGAACAATTAAGAACATTTTGGCCAAGTGATTCGGTGGCGCAGCAGTAGTGGTGTCTTCCGACAAAGCAGGGGTTGTGGGTTCGATTACCGAAAAAACTATATCGAATTTTTATTTTTTAAAAAAAGAAAAATTTAAATCGATAGACAACGGCACAAACAGAAAGTGTGATCGATCGATCGTGTGATGAGTGAAAGTGAGCGGCCCTATATTCCAATAGCGGGGTCAGCAGATGGCATGATGCCATCTGATGATCAGACCGTACAGCCAGCCCAAATAACAAAAACAACAACAACAGAAATAACTACAAAGAGGAGGAGAAAGCTGAGGCCGACTCCGAATTTCGTAAAGCGCCCTTCCCTATCAGCTTCCTCAGAAATGCTGCATGGTGGACCGAGGGAAACGGCGGCAACAACATCAGCAAGGGCAGCATTAAAACCAAGGAGGCAAGTGTTGGATACTAATGATTACCCGTACGTATCGGATGGTGGGGAAGGCCACTACATGGGAGCAGACAATAGCTTCGCATCCCTAGCTGCATCTGAGTCAGATGACGAAGAGGATGAGGTGGAAGCTATTAATAGTACCATTAAACAGCTCGAACAAAAAGTGCTTGCTATTAAGGCAAAGCAAGTGGCAAGGAGGGAGTTGGAAAAACTACTACAAATCCAGAGCCCTCAGAAACAATCAATTGTAAGCGGGGAGATACCAAAAAACAGAAACAGCCGTTAAAACAACAACAATACAGAAATCGGCACAAGAACTTACAAAGAAACATGTACAAACACAACAAAAGTATCAGCAGCAACAAAAATCGCAGCAGCAGAAGCAGCAACAACAGCAACATCAGCAGCAACAACAACAACATCAGCAGCAACAAAAACAACAGCAGCAGCAACAACCGCAGAAGCAACAGCAGCAGAAACAACAACAACAGCAAGGGCAGAAACCCACTAAGCAGAAAGTGCCTCCAATTAACACTTTCAAATTGGAGCTGAAGGACACCATTGAACTGTGTAAGTCGGCTATTGGTAAACATTTTTTTATTAAAAGACTAAGTCAAGTTAGGCATGCGATCCACTGTAACACAGTGGAGCGCTAAAATAAAATAAAAAACTTACTGAAGGAATCGACGACGGAGTTCTTCTCCTACACCCCGAAGGAGGACAAGCTGCAAACAATGCTGCTGAGGGGGATTGCACCGTCGACTGATCCGGAGGAGCTCCTTGCACTGCTCAAAGAGAAGGAGTGTGAAGAGCTCAAATTCGTAGGGGTTAAGCCATTCGTCACGGCTAGAGCCAAAAGGGAGAAGCGGAAACTACCGTTCTTCCTGGTTCAGCTAACTCCCAACAGCAAACTGGATGGTCTAAGGAGCATCAAAGTCCTAGACTACCAGGTTGTACACTGGGAAAAATTAAAGAGGAGCGAAAATATTTTACAATGTATTCGCTGCCAAAGGTTCGGACACGCCGCGTTGAACTGCGAAATGCAGCCTCGATGTGTGAAGTGCGGACAGAACCACAATTCCGAATGCGCTCTGGGCAAGGACGGAGTGTCAGAAAAAAGACAACTCTCTTGTGCGTTATGTAGGAACACGGGACACACCGCAAATTATCGGGGTTGTCCCAAATTCCAATATATCAAAAGCGTAAATCTGGCTCGGCAGCAGAAAGTGGAAATTAAACATCCACTCGTGCAGACACAAACACCAGCCGTTACGCCCAAATGGCGGCAGGTAGGGAAAATACGGTACAACAACCAAAGGTAGCTTCTCAGGCCCCAGCGCCTAGAGCACCGGAACCTGTACCTGACATGCTGGCTATCTTACTCTCTATTCAGGGGCAGATGGCTCAGCTTCAGCGTCAAATACAGGAACAGGCTAAGCGGGTAGATAAAATATACGCGCTGCTGCCGGGCCTAACACACCTCCAGTCGTAATGGGTACGTACATGGCGGAGCAAACCCTGAAGGTCCTTGCAGTGAATGTTAATTTACTGATTAGGTTCGAACGACTAGCCGCACTATTTAAGTTGCTTAAAGACCAAGCCCCTGATGTGCTTTTGGTTAGCGAAACTAAGCTTACCAAGAGACACAAAATGAGGAACAGAAGATACAAAATAGTACGGAGAAACCGACCCAACTCCATTAAAGGAGGAGGCGTTGCGATCTTTATCTGTATATCCTTCTCCGTAGTGGAAAACGGTTGTACATGGTGTCTGTTTATGCACCTAAGGCTACTCAATCCACTTTATTCATCTCAGAGCTCGAGACACATTTTCGATTCCTGAGACTGGAATTGGATGAGAACTACTTTATTATCGGCGGAGATTTCAACGCCAAACATAGTGATTGGGGAAATAATACTCCAAATACTAGAGGGAACCTACAATTCAATTGGCGGGGTCAGCACAGTATAATGTATCGACTCGGCCTTAAGGCGACTTAAGGCACGGGTTCTATTTGGATCTCCTGCTGTTCGACATACGAATACACCTGACATGCACAAACCAACAAACTACAAACTGTCTACGCACTTTTGTGTATGACAGTGACCATTGCGGACTCTGCACCGAAATAACCGTTCCGAACGAAGCTGCGGAACTGGACGAGTTTGTTCAAAAGCATGCCTACAACTATAGGAGGGTGCGTTGGACACACTTCGCTTGAACACTGACGAGAGCACTCTCCTCGAATTCGCTCTACCCAGCGTCCAATAGAAATCTGTCAAACGAGGAGATTGACAGGTATCTAAAACTAATGCACGAGACAATTAAACGAACAATGGACAAAACGATACCTCGGTATCAATACACTGACAACGAAGACTTATTCTGCAACGTAACCATTGACGCACTGCACCGACATAAAAGCAGACTGCTGTCAAGGCTAAAAACCTTGTACAGACAGTTGACTGACAAACATAACCAGGAGATTATGACGCTAAAGTCGTCGATCAAAAACCTCCAAGTATTAATAAATGAAAATTACAGAGCATCTGTAAGTTTGTATTGGAACAACAAAATTCGGGCTGTAAACGCCAGCAACCCGAATATGTTCCCGCAAATAAATAAAATATTTCGGAGGAAAGATCACAACGACCTTTCGTGTCTTAAAATCGCCCGAACGACGGACAATGAGAACATATTTATAGCAGCAGGCATCGATCCAAATGAGGCTGTTGATGATGACAACTTCTTTGTGATCGAGGATCCGCAGGAGAAGGTAGAGGCTATATGAGCGACTTTCCAGGAAGTATATAAGGCGAATGACATCATTGGCCCGAACCACGACCTGGAAAATCGAGTCCTTGTGCACAATTTCTACCTTCGAAATGAAATAATGAATTGGCGATTCGAGAGCTCTGGTTTCACCCACTTCAGTGACGAGAATATGGCAAATAATGTCATCACCAATGAAATGGTACTACCACCGTTCATTTCGAAGGCAGAGCTCCAAACGATCTTCGAATCGCTTAGAAGTAAGAAATCAGTGGGAACCGATGAAATACCGAACATTGTGCTTCGACATCTCACACTAGAAGCGGTGGAGATGTAGTTAGTCTATGTACAAAATACACTGAATCATTTATAAAAGTACTGCTTCTTTTGATGTCGCGATTGCCGTTGTTGTTGCTGCTGCCACTTACGATGCAAGCCACATGGGTGTTGAGGTTGTTTTTTTTAGTCTTCTTCGCGCTCATGATTCGTTGTTTAGTAAAAGAATCAGAGAGTTTTAAGCAAATGATTGGCTTCGATTTCGGGTTCTCTACTTTGGTTTGCACATTCTTAACGTATCAATTTTTTATTTTTTTATCCGAGATGACAATTACCAAAGATTTGTTAAAGATTTGTTTAGGTATTGAATTAGCATTAGTGTCGTTTACATCTGACACTCCGACAATTCCGATGGAATTACCAAGAAATTTCTGCTGTTGCCAGTTAAATTTGCTGTCCAACAAATCTACTTTCGATTTAAGATCATCGTTTTCTCTACGTAACTCATTTATTTGATGTAAAAAGTGTTGGTTTGTTTCTTCCAAATTCGAGAGCTTAGTATAAATCATTTGAAGTGTAAATTCACTATCTTTGACTTCGGTGTTAGGAGACGATGACCCTATCGTTGTTGATTGACCTTTGTTACTGCTTTTTGTTTGGGTTTTATTATTGTTAGAAGTAGGCTTAGCATGAACAGTGTTGTTGTTTTACATTGGCAATGGCGAATCAGACAGATAGAGGGAACGGCGTCTTAATATATCGCATTTATCATACCGAAATGTCATCCCGCTAGATTTTAAATATTCACCATCATGAAATAAAAGGTTGCAGTCATTGCAAGTTATTTTCGCGAAACAATTTCGGTCAATTTTTTGGTAACATACAGGGCAATTCATGTTTAAAAAATTATTATTATTATTATTATTATTATTATTATTATTATTATTATTATTATTATTATTATTATTATTATTATTATTATTATTAGTATTATTTGTTTGTTTTTTGTTAGTTTCTTTGGGATTCGCACCACATGACAATTATTTTGTATGCAAATAACTTACGATAGGGATTTCAATCTGCACCACGAATATTTTTCCACTGGTTTCCGCTGTTGAAGTCTAGAGATATACGACAGCAGTTAGAGTTCCGCTATATCGATTGCAACACAAGCGGAAATCACTGACTGTAATCAATGACTAACTGCTTCACCACTCACATTGCCAAAAAAGTTCCACAAGTTTTTTTTTTGTTATTTCTAAATTAGCACACACAAGGGGTTATTAGCCTCCTTAAAATGTTGCACACAGCGCGAGCGAAGGAAAATTAGGGAGGAAAAAAAGAGAGGTACCGATGCACGTTGTATTTAAATGTCAGAATGTTACGATGACTAGGAAATAAAGAGTTCAGCAGGGCATTCCATAAGCGAGTTTTACGATATTTTAGAGTGCGTCTGAAAGTGGGCTTGGTCATGGCAACGTATGTCGTCGCAAATACCGAGAATGGAAAGTTTTTCGGTTTCAACGATGCAAGTATTCTTCATGGTAGCATGCAGACAGCATTGTGTTTTGGATGCATAAGTTCTGCATCGGAATTTAATGAACTTAACATACCTACAGCCGAAGAGCAGGTACGTGAGTCCGGGAATTAATATGAAAAACCAATATACTCGTATTGGATTAGAAGTAGCAGACAAGAGATCATTAATGAAAATTAAAAAGAGTGTATTTATTTTCTGAATATCAGACTTGAAATCATCCAGGACAACTTTAATTGAAAGTTCCGAAGGTAGTTTCTAATCCATTGAAGGGGAGATTAACCGATCCCAAATGCACGCATTTTTGACAAAAGAACCTAATACCAAGCTCTATGAAATGCCTTAGTAATATCAAGTGCAACTATCTTGCTTTCGCCAGATCGATGTACGCTTTGGTTCCACTTTTTGGTGAGACATGCCATCAGATCACCAGTGGACCTGTTGCAACGGAAACCGTACTTCGTCATTGCCATTGAGTTGCTTTCGTTTTTCGAAATATTTTATGAGCTGACGATTTATCAGCATTTTCATGACCTTGGAAAGAAGGGACGTAAGTGCAATGGGTCTGTAGGAGGAGAGAGAAGAAGATTCGCCTTTTTTAGGGACGGGCTGGACAAATGCTGTTCTCCACCTGCTCGAAAAGAGTCTTCAGAAGAAGTTGAGATATACCATCTGGACCAGCGGATTTATGTATATTAAGATCTTTAAGTTCTCTTGCTATTACACGAGTGCGTAAGTTTATTCGTCCCTTTGAAGAGTTCGATGCACTCAAGTGTAGGCGGAGACCAAGCACGAATTGGAAGTGTTCATCAAGCAGATTGGCCTTGTCCAAAGAGCTGAAAGCTGGAATGACATTATAAATGAGTGTTGGGATGGAGCATGAAGCAGAATTTTTAATATTTTTAACAAACGAATTCAAATTTTGACTACGTTTGCGGGATTTTTTGCCTCAGTTTTTGTGAAACTGAAATGTCACACGCTTATGAAAGACGTTGCAGGCATTCTTGGCTCGATTGTACTTTTTTCGGTTTTTCTCTATCGGATTGGACTTGAAAGACAGAAAAAACATTTCTCTAACCCTAAAAGTCTCTTTACAGCTCGAGTCGTACCATGCCTTTTCTTTTAGCTTGATACTTTTTCTTTCAGATTAGATGAATTGTAGAGCGAACAATCAAAGAAAAAGAGTCAAGCAAGCAAAGAATTTTCTCTAACACAAACGAAAAATAGAACTGCGAGTCAAACTTTCAGATTTACGTTACAAATTTATTTGACCTTTGTTACGTGCAAATCACTCCCCAAAAATCCTCGTCATGCCCTGGATGCCACGGCACAGGTGGGATGATTTACTAGATCCTTTGGATCCAGTTCCCTCCCCCGGCCTACCGCTCCAGAGGTGACCATATAGGTACCCCGGATAGAACCAGCCGGACGGCCTGGAGACTGTAGCGGACGGACGATCTGCCCCCCCCCCCCCCCCCCCCCCCCCCTTGATGCCGAAGATGTCGACACCCCAGCAATGGCCGAGAGCCCATCCTAAATTCGATATTGTTTGCTCTTTCAGCCACAGAATTTGTAAAGGACCCCAAATTCAAACAAAACAATAATTGTGAAAGAAAGCTCACGATTCCCCACGATCCGTTCCCCTCATTCGTGTCTGCAAGGAGACTTACGGGCCCCGCAGTAAAAGTTTTCTTTTAATAAATGTTTCCTACTTGGTGGTCACCATTTGAGCTCCCCTTAATTGTTACCCCAAAAGTGTTCCGCGTCCGAGGGTGTAATATGGACCCAAGCAGTCACTCGACAGACAGAACGAACAGAACGAATACGACAAAACATCGACTGGTGTCATTGGGTGGTTCCATAGGGAGGCTGTCTGAGCTCTGAAAGTGAGTCCCTTTGTTCTGACAGCTGAATTAGTGGAAACATGCATGAGTGTGTATGTGTGTGTGAGGCAACTAGCCGAAATGCGCGGCTAGGTAATTAATAACTAGCCGTCATAGCGGAAAGTACACAAAAAAAAAGTAGAACAGAGAAAGAAACAAAATTAACCAACGAACAAACAGAAGAAAGCAAAAAAAACATATAACTAAAGGAAAGTCATAAAACGAACGAACGAAATACACAAATTAAACAACAAGAATAAACACTAAAGGAGAAATATACAACGAACGAACAAAAAAAAAACCCACCACCAAGGACGAACACGAAGAAAAAAACCACAAAACCCCAGCGAGGAAAAGACTAAAAACTGACGGACGAAGGGACGACGAGAGTGACAGCGGCGGGAAGTACACACTCCCCTCACCAACCCCAACATCCTGATAGGAGCGACCCCAAGTAGGCAGGAAAGAGATAAGTACCCCTCTTAATTTTTTGATATATTTTCATTTGTGTAATCTACCCCAGTTGGGGTTATTTGTAAGTTATAGAGTCCCGTAAGGCTCTTTACCGTTTTCGCGGCAAACCCCGTAACCCTTTAGCGGTTACTTTTAAAACGTTCGCGAC